>JAPSGF010000025.1:2322468-2338309 GCA_035772895.1 Perdix hodgsoniae
AATTCCATTGCAGAGTAGTTTTAGAAATGTGGCATTATCACTTTTTTGGGTTTTTTTTTGTTTTCTTCTTCTTTTCTTCTTTTCTTTTCTTTTCTTTTCTTTTCTTTTCTTTTCTTTTCTTTTCTTTTCTTTTCTTTTCTTTTCTTTTCTTTTCTTTTCTTTTCTTTTCTTTTCTTTTCTTTCTTTTCTTTTCGTAGTCTACCTAAAATTTCAAAGCTTTTCCATGATGCAGCTGTTATCAATACAATTTTCTGTAAGGTGGTCAGTATTATATCTATATATAGATAGATTTATATAGTTTTATAGTTCCCTTCCATGCAAATATGCAAGTTGCAAGTGAAGTTTTTATAATTAGTGTAGAAGAGATAATAAAACACTTAATGAAGTGACTGAAAATCTGAATCAGGCTCACCACGCTCAGTGAAGCTGTTCAACAACCACTAAAATTAAAATCAATCCTCTCCATCTTTAACTTTATGGTTCACTGCTTCTGCAGTCTTTGAAGATAGCATCGTCAAGGGTCAATATAGTTCCACACAGTGTTAGTACTTGTCTGAGAACAGGCTATATTGCAACTCCTAAAACAAATATCCATGCTGTGCAAGCTCAAGACTTTCCTACTTTCTCATTTCCCCCTTCCTAGATATCCTGAAAAGATTTTAATGGTTATATATGACAAAATAACTAAGATTGATTATACTTGATTTTAAAGAGCAGACTTCTGAAAGATGTAATGAATGGTCTTCCTTTTCACTTGTGGATAAACTAAGTTCATTTTTGTTCTACTGGGCTTACATCCTGAAGCCTTGATGAGAATTAAGAGACAAGATTTTATTTAGAATAATAAAAAAAAAACATATACCAGCAGAGACTGTTCAGAGACTACTCATTCTCTTTCAGTGAAAGATGCATTTCAACCACAGTCAGTTTTAGACAAAATATGAAGAACATGGTACATTGATTCCTAGTCAGTCAGAAGGAAGCCAGTAAAATCTTAAGGGAACTTAACAAATCACTACTAGTTTACCCAGGAATGTTATCCTCTGCAGAGTGTCTGAACCATCCTTTAGACAGTATACAGATATATATAAAGGGTATGCATTTTTTAAAATGAATGCTACAGAATCAACAAAAAAACATATATAAATGACCTCTTGAAAGTCAGCTGAGCTTCTGCGCAGAACAACTTAGCTCTTTCCTGGATATAACATGACTTTGTATCCAATTGTTCTAATATAATTATCATATCATAGAATCAAATTAATAGAATGGCTTGGGTTGGAAGAGACTCAAAGCCCACCCACCCCAACCTCTGCTGTTCAGGACGCCATCCAACCTGGACTTGAGTGCCTCCAGGGACGGGGCATCACAGCTTCTCTGGACAGCGGTGCCAGCACCTCACTGCCCTCTGAATGAAGAATTTCTGCCCAACATCTAACATAAATCTCCCTTCTTTTAGTTTAAAGACATTCCTCTTTGTCCTCTCACTATCAGACCATATAAAAAGTAAGTTCCCCTCCTTTAAGTACTTCAAATGCTGGAAGGCTACAATAAGGTCTCCCTGAAGCCTTTTCTTCTCTAGGCTTAGCAAGCCCATCTTCCTCAACCTGTCTTCATAGGAGAGGTGTTCCAATTCACTGACCATCCTCATGATCCTCTTCTGGACCGGTTCCAACAGCTCCACATCCTTCTTGTGTTGGGGGCCCCAGGCCTGGATGTAGTATGTGGCCTCACAAGGGCAGAGCAGAGGGGGACAATCACCTCCCTCTCCCTGATGGCCATCCCTATTTTGATGCAGCCCAAGATGCTGTTGATCTTCTGGGCTGCAGAAGCACACTACTGGCCCATGTCCAGTCTTTTGTCCAACAGGACTCCTAAGTCCTTCTTTATAGGACTTTATATGCTTTCAATGAGTTCTTTTCCCAGTCTGTATATATCAGAGATTGCCCCAACACTGCTGAATTTCATTTGGTTCCTGCAGAATCACTCAGCTTCATGTCATCAGCAAACATGCTGAGAGTGAACTCAATCTCACTGCCTATGTCACTGATAAAGATGCTGAAGAGTACCAGACCCAAGCCTGACTCCTAGGGGACATCAGCTGTGACCATCCTCCTCCTGAAAACAGATGCATTGATAACAACAACCCTTTGGCTTTGAAAATCCAAGCAATTATTTATCTACCAAACAGTCTAGCCTTTAAATCCATATGTCTTTCAATTTAGAGATAAGTTTAGAGAAAAATTCCTCGTCTCATGTGTACCTTAATATAGCTTTCAGGAGGATATGTTTCGTGATCTTCGTAGGCATACAGGTGAGGCTCAATGACCTGTAGTTCCCAGGTCTTCCTTTCTCCTTTTCTTAAAAACGGGAATGATATTTCCCTTCTTCCAGTCACTGGGGACTTCAGCTGACAAACACGACTTTTCAGATATGATAGAGAGTAGTTAGGCCATCACAACAGCCAGCTCCTTCAGGACTCTGGGAAACATGTCATTGGACTCCATAGACTTGAACACATTCAATCTCATGAAGCAGACTCAGATTGCTCTGCCCTTACACTATGAGGGATTTTTCTTACACTATGAGGCTCAGTCCAATCTCTGCCTAGAGATTCAAGGACATGACAGACACGGGAAGCAACTGCCAGTTATCACTGAGACAAAGAACTTTTTGACTATCTCAGCCTTCTCCATTTCTGTTGAAGACAGTTCTCCCTTTTTATTTATCAAAGACATATGCTATGACATTTTCACCGGTACAGACCTTTGTTCTATATTCCGTTTATCTCTCTTACTAAAGCAAAGCAAGACAAAGTGAGCTAATTGATGGAGGCATCATGAGATGACTGTACTAGTTTTATATATTTTCTAAGTAAATAACTAAAAATTCCTTTAGTGGATCATTAAGTTTCTGCTTTTGATATAACTAGTAAAAAGTAAAACAAACTACTGTTTACAACTATAAAAGCTTTTTTTATTCTTGTAATATTGTTAGATATTTTCCGAAGTGAGATCAATATTTTTATCTTTAAACTCAACAAAACCCGCAACCCCAAATATTCAGCAAAAAATTTCTTGTCTAGGTTAAATTTATGTGGCATGTAAGCACCACAAAACACAACAGTTTTCAAAAAACCTCAATATATCAAAATGTTGGAAATTTTATAAAGGAAAGGGAAACAGAATTGTTCTGATTGATAGGAAAGCATCTACTAAAAAAAGTTAAAGAGAAGAGAACATTTTAAATCTTCATACAGGATTTCCCAGTAGAAAATGAGTGCGGGAGTCTTGAATCTGCAAAACATCTGCTTCTCTGAAACTTAGAGGAGTCTACAGGAGAAAGATATCTCCATGTCAGGAAGATCCAGATAGTCAACTGCCTTGACTATTATATGCTTACCAAGCTAGAAGAAAATAATTGGCTTAAAGTCAAATGGAGAAGTTTCTTTTTGTTTGTTTCTTTGTTTGTTTTTTTTAAGGAAACAAAATCAGGATTTAGTGTCACCTGATTTTATCAGGCCACTCTGCAGGCATTTACATGGAAGCTAAAAAAACTATGAGGCTATCAATTATCTGACTTAGTCATCTGCATTAGGATGAAATGTATTTTTTTCTGTTGACCACTGAGAGTTCACACAAGCCAAATATGTCTTTGCAGATGTTCATTTTTGTCTGAATCATGTCCTTTATTTCTAAGATCACTTTCCATTTAATGCAGTTTCTCACAGTAACTAGACAGATACAGTTCAGAATTCACCATCAGGAAAGTGACTTGTTAAGGCAATGTAGAATACAGTAATATTTTTCACATTTTAAATTTTTGAACAACATATTGAACATGTTGAAATTCTTGTTCAGATTCATAAAACGATTTTTCAGATCCCGTAGTTAGAGACATATTGAAAACTTCAGAATTTGCCACTAATATTTATGTGCTTTTATCTGTTTAAAAATTAGTAAAGAGTTAAACAAACTACTGTTCATATCTATAAAAGCCTTTTTATTCCTGTAATATTGTTAGATATTCTCCAAAATGATATGAAGATTTTTATTTTTAAACTCAACAAAAATCCCAACCCCAAATATTCAGCAACAAATTTGATCAGTCCAATGTCTGCCTAAAAGTAACGGCTGCTCTTAAAGTAATGGCTCCAATGTCAGAGGCGTATGTTGGTGGTATGGCAGTATACTTTGAAGTTTCCAACCAATATTCCATTAAATTTTGTTGCTGTGTGACATATGGCAGCAGGGGAAGAGAATGACAAAATAACGTCTGACTTGGAAGTGTGGATAGAGCAAAGGTGTGTCATCGGATTCCTCCATGCAGAAAAAAATTGTACCCACTGACATTTATCAATGCTTGTTGAATGATTAATGGAGCCCAAGAATTGGTTCTGAGTACAAAGAGGTGGTGGGTGGTGTACTTCAGCAGTGGTGACAGCAACATGAAAGACGAGCCATATTCCAAAAGGCCATGCAGATATGTACAAGCACAGCATTCAGGCTCTTATTCATTGCTGGCAAAAAATGCATAGTTACTGGTGGTGAATTTACAGAAAAACAGCATTCTGCACCTGAGTATTTGCTATCAAAAACTGTTATTGTGCTTTTGTATCTGCTTTAGTTTCCATGAAAAAAAAAAATAACAGACGTGAATTTTGGAGCAAGATATTTATATACACTTTTAATATATTTACTTTAATCTGCTATTACAAAATCAGGTTTTATCAGATGACTTTTTGAGTTTCGTGTACGTCTTGGGAATGTTTTCTCCCTTTCAAATACATAGGTTGAAATAATAGCAGAGCATTCGATGATAACTAAGGTTGTTAATTTAATTTGCAAATTAAATAAAATTTTTTTTTAAAAAAACAACAATATTATACTTATCAGACACCTGAAACAGAAGTTACATAAGAGGATACTAAAGCATTCAGGGGTTGAGTTACACAAATAAGAGTTTAGAATGTTTTGAGAGGCCATTTCAGATGTTACAAACTATACTCCACTTTCATTCAGTAGAAGAATGACAGCTTCTTTGTTCTACAATGTCCCAGTCTTTGGAGTACATGTATGAATCCTCCTTTATTCTGTGAGACTCCTAGGAGTCTTCTGTTCTTTTAAAACATTAAGATTCTTGGGTAAGTAGGAAGATACTAGTGTAAAGCACTTTTTCCCTAACTAGGATAATGTGACAAATGTGCTACTCTTTAGAGCTTTCTCACAGTTTCAACAAACTGCAACAGGAGGTGAAAAGACACCCTCTTGTCCAACCTGTACGTTTTGGTGATAGACATCAGCGTGATTTATTACAAGAGCTTGAACTGAGCCTTCAGCAAAAGAGCAGCAGTTTCTGATCACTGGGGAGGTCTTGGCTGGGCTAACACCTTCACCAAAGTCAATCACTCTTACACAAAGCATCTGTCAGGACTCTGCTAGGAGACACTCACAAACTGTGTGGATTGTGACAAGTACAAAATGCTCTGTTTCTACTTCTGTTTATTGATGGTTGGTTCTTTTGTTCTGTTTTGTTTGTTTGTTTGTTTCCTTGCTGAAGTTAGTAATTAGATTAATTGTATTCAAAACTCAGAATTGTATTCAGAATTTTTCACCATATTATGCCCTCTTTTAGGTGAATTCAGAATTTCTCACAGCATAGCCAAATTAATTCAAGTTCTTCCATGATTTTCCTTATGTAAAAGAACTATGCAACAGTCTGCTGGGAATACACATACTGAACTTGTTTAAGGTACATTCACAGAAGTTTTTTCTGTTGCCATCTCTGCTCAGTAAACTGATTTCAGTTTAACTCCTGAAGCCAAATTTTGCCATGGAGCTGGCTTCACATGGCTGTGTGAGAAACTTAATATATGGTACCAGTTACTTACCTCTCACTAAAACATATCAGCATTTTTCTCTCATTTGCCAAATCTTATGTGTTCATCCAGCTTTTTTTTTTTTTTTCTGTTATCTTTTTCTCTTAACAACTTCTGAATGTGATAAAATATAATTATACATAACGAGATATAAAGTACAGCACTACCACTTTATGAGGGCTGTCAAAATTGCATTTAGATAACAGTAAGGATGCCTATATGAATATACTTATATTACTGTCCCAGATAAATTGGCACTAAATTTTCCACTGATGCTTTAATGAAAAATCAAGAGATGAGATATTGAAACAAAAATTGACATCCAAGTGTTTTTAAATAAAATATGGGGAGTAGGCCAGAGAATTTCATGTCTATAGTTAAAAAACATGTCATTACACACTTGAAAAGTAGCCACACACAAATCTAATGAGATTTAACAAGGCCAGGTGCTAGGTGCTGCACTTAGATTGGAGTAATCCCACATATGAGTACAGACTGTGAGAAGAACTAATTGACCTTCTGTGGAGAAGGACTTGGAGGTTCTGATGGAGAAAAAGCTGGACATAAGCCAGCAGTGTGCTCTTACAGCCCAGAAGGCCAACAGTATCCTGGAATGCAATAAAAGAGGGGTGACCAGCATGATGAGGGAGGGGACTGTCCCCCTCTGCGCTCACCAGACTCCATGTGGAGTATTGTGTCCAGGCCTGGGGCCCCAGTACAGAAAGAATGTGGAGCAGGTCCAGAGGACGGCCACAAAGATAATCAAAGGACTGGATCACCTCTCCTATGAAGAAAGGTTGAGGGAATTGGGCTTGCTCAGCTTAAAGAAGAAAAGGCTCCAGGGAGACCTCACTGTGGCCTTTCAGTAGTTGAAGGGAGCTTACAAGCAGGAAAGGGATCAACTTTTTATACAATCTGACAGTGATAAGACAAGGAGGAATGGCTTTAAACTAAGAGAAGGGAGATTTAGGTTAGATGTTTGGAAATTTTTCCCCAGAGGGTAGTAAAGCACTAGAACAGTGCTATAAATTGTGCTATACTTTCAGTATTTTACAGTTTTCTTATGTTTATTTGAATTAAAAATCATAAGATAAGAATTAGCAGGGCAATTCCATAATAATTGCAAATGTGGTGCATATTTTATAATGCAAAGTGTCACATATTTGTCATGCTAAATGAGAGATACGTACCTATACAAATTTTGAATGTCACGATGAATATAATATTCTTGATGCTATAAATCAGTGATTTAAAAATCATTTCACCAACAAAAAGAGATTGCATTAAAAAAAATCATATATTTACCCTAGAATAAGTGTGAAAAGGGTGTTTAATTTGTGCCATTCTCATACTGAGAAGTCAAAAAAAAACAGGAAAACTATGAAAAAGTTTTTTATATTACTGATGGATTCATAAATTGGTGTAAAAAGTAGACAAGTCTGAATCTGTCTGAATTACAGATTACAGCCCACAGTTTCTTCAGCGAGGTTCACACTAACCTTAACTCATTCTGACTGTAAAGCAAGGGAAAAAGACAACAATTGGTGGTCCTTATGCAACATTTGCCAAACATGAAATGTGCTCCTTGCCAAGAAGTGCCTTTTCAGTTTAACCTCAAAATGTCAAAATCTCTCTGTTTTCCAAGTTTCCTGATCACCTCTTTTCCCACTGAAGCCTGTTCACAGCAGAATAATGGAAGGAGGAGATTTAGACTACAGCTAAATGATCCTAAGAATTAATATTCTGAAAATGGTTTCAAAAGTTTAACTATTGTCTCGTTTACACCAATGTTATAGTACCATGTTATGTTCAGCAGTGAACTTTTGGCCATTAAGCATAAGAACACTGAAACTAAAAATATATATTTGCCAGAAAGTAAGACTGTGGAGTACAATCTTAAGTTTTGCTCAAGAGCTCGATTAAGGTTTAGAGGAATCTGTTCTCTAATTGGCAAAAGCACAAAGTGTGCACTGAAATGTCAAGAACAACATCCTGATGTCAGCTAAACTATCACATTAGTTTGAGACAATTACCTAATTAACCTTCTTTCAGTGAAGCCCATTTGGGATAAAGCATTCATCCCAAATTAAGACATAGAGGAAAATTAGGATGACAACCAACCAAACTGTTTAAGGGTATGTTTTATTTATTTATTTATTTATTTTCCCTTAGTAACAAAACTGACTCTCCTTCTGGTAAAGCTTTAGTACGCAGCCTATGTGGCAGTTAATCTTCCACACTGACAGACTGAAAAAGTAAGAACTAAAAGAGATGTGTTCTTAAGCATGACCCAGAAGTTGTTCTGCATAAGATCTTAATTAGCAATAAACAAAAAATGATAGACGTGGCAGCTGTTGAAACAGATTTTCTAACTAATTCAACTTTATCATTATTAAACAGAGATACAACATTGTAATTCTTCTGAAAAAGGAACCTTTCGTGTACAAGTCTTTGAATGAAAATAACAGAATGAAAAGTCATTTTAGAAAGAGTTTGTATGTTTGGAGTGTAACCTGAATGTCAATGCACAATCATATGTTACCAATATACATTTCATATAGATAACTAGTTTTGTGTGATGGAGCCAAATTCTAATTTTCTCTGTTCTGAAAAAATAAGCTGCAGCTGAAAAACACAAATTTCAATACATTTACAACATTTATAACAGCAAGGACTATCTACTAGCTTTTATTAGACTTGCAATAGAAGAGCTTTCAGTATGTCTCCTTTAAGCTTGAATATGGGTTGCCTTATATATTAACATCTCTACTAAATCTTCTAAACTGATCGTTTTTCATGGGGGACATATCATGTATATTTTTCCTAATTGGACGTTTGTGGAATGAGCATGATAGGCCATGTGTCATTATTATTATTAGGGATAATAACTGTACCACCACTAATACATATTTGTAAATCTGAAAAAACAAAGTAAAGTTGTTGGATCACTAATGGAGGCCTGCCCAAATGATCAACTGCCAATTGCCCAATGGAAGGGGCGTGTACTACAGACACACTGTTGCCCCTGACGAACAAAAAACAAGTACCCCTGACAACTACTGTCACCTCTAAAGAACAAAACATAAATGCTCCTGACAACTACAGCAAGCCCTGACAAACCAAACAGAAATGCCCTGACAACCAATTGCTGTCCCCTGGAAACCAAAATGACACTGTAAAGAGGATAAAAACCCAAAGAGTTCTGAGGTAGAACGGATACGCCTTCCACCAAACAACAGCTGTGTGGGTCAATGAGACATTGCTGACCAGCTTGCTGCCTCCCTACAGACCAATGAGACATTGCATCACTGGATCCCCAATGGTTACTATCTCTGCTTTATAAATCATTTGCTAGGATTTCTTTCTTTACTAACTTCCCAACCTTACCCGCATTCCTTAGTGATTAGAATTTGTAATAAATCAATTGGACAGCATTCAGCGTCTTTCTGCTTTAGTCTTCCTCCAGGTATATATATATATTTTGAGCCATCCCTCCAATAATTGGAGCAAGACAGCCACGTGCATAAGAACTTGAAGAACTTATGGTGTTGATTTACCGCATCCAGAAGTCTGGCACACTGGCCTCAGTCTACACAGTCTTTGCATTGGTGAATTATCTCCATGAGATTACCCTTCACAGTCTTCAATCTGCCTCTGATGCCAAGATAGACTCTTCACTCCATTGTGAAGTCCTTCTAGCTATTTCTCCCATGAAAAATAATGTTATTGTTAAAAATAATTGTCTTCACAGTGCTGAAGGAGTTTAACTTTCATCATTTCATGAATTGTTTGTTTTTTTTTTCCTTGTCCTTTCCTCCTTGATAGTTCTTCTAAGTTCTCAATTGGGTCTCAAAGTCTTCTGTGTATGGACCTCAGGAGGTAATATCACCTCCAGCCATTAAATAAGCCTTCATTTAAAGCTATTAACAATCTGTCTGCACTGGTGTACCTATCAGTTACTGCAATTTTAACAGCAGGTCTAGATAAGTTATAAGGAAATATATGCAAATCCAACATATTCCATTCCTTTTATCTTAAAGACACAAAAACTGTGATTGAGGATTAGCCACTTAAACCATGGCACTTCCTCTGCCTCTGCCTGCAAGCAAAACTTTCTTTTCACCCTCAGTAAGAAATAGTGACTTCCCAGCAAGGAAAGCTGTCTATAGTGCTGCTTCATTAACTTTCCAGAGATTTTCTTCCTCCTAATGAGTTTTGTGGATATATGCTGCTAAAGAAGTTCCTCTACTTCTCTTGAAAACAGAACATCTGAATATAGAGCTAATCCTGATCTCCAGGGGAAACTGAGGACCAGTTCTGTCCATGTGGATAGCAGAGAAAACAGAACACTCATATTATGAACACTAACTTCACTATCAAAGCACTATGTTATACTATATAAAGCTACTATTTGTAATATCAAATCAAAGATTGCACACTGGGATGGAAACAAAGGGAAGATGCCGGACACCGCAAAGTCATCTGAGAGGCACCTGTGGATTTGACAGATGGCTTGGTCTAATATTAATGATGACTTATTTTCAATTAATTCTGATAAACTTTAAGCAATGGCTAGTAGTTTAAAGGAACAATTTTGTTCTCTGCAGAAGCTTGTAGTTTATAAATTGATGGGGAAAATGTTATAACAAGCATTTCTCAATTTCTGTTCAGAGTTACTTATTTTTCTTTGATGAGACTACTTATCAAAATAAAAAATGAATTTTTCCTTCACATTCCATACCAATCAATTCTGGAGAGATTAAGTGCCTGAGGTTAGAAACGTGTACAAACATTCCTCTCTGTACTCTAGGAAGCATCTTAAATCCACTTTAAAGAGCTGAGTACTTAGGCTGGGGATACTGAGGAGGACATTTTATAGACTTCAGCCTTAGCTTCCTTTAGGTTATGGCTTTAAGCCTGGAAACAGTAGTGAAGACCAGGAAATACTTCCTCAAAATCCTGCAGGAGAGGGAAAAAGAATGCATGGTCACCATTAATTAGGACACCTCACAATCACTATCTAGAGTATCTCAGCAGCTGCTCCACGACAAAGTTCAAAAGAAACTTTCTCATTCCTCTAGAAGGCAAAAAAAAACAGTGGAAAAAACTGAGGAATTTATGACCCAGAGGAGGTACAAATATTTTCTTGCCTAATTCTGATGCCATAATCATTTTTCCTGAGAGCAAGCTATAGTGCTATGACCTTCTCCTAATACTTTTGTTTTGATGCAGCAGTAATGCAAGGACACTTCTTGTTCTGGATAATGGCTATAAGAGGAATATATACACAGACACCATGCTCATTATGAAACTGAGCTTTCCTACAGAAATAGAAAAGAAGGTTGCAGGTGTTTTGTTTACAATTTTGATGTTTCAAAATTAAAATAGTAAAATAAAAGTACATAAATTTCTTTACTGACTATGAAACACTAACCTACTCCAAATATTTCAGGGAATGACCATATTATGCCTGTGAGAGATCATCTGCCATACAGCTCATTGTCCTGGTTTCAGCTGAGATAGAGTTAATTTTCTTCCTAGTAGGTGGTATAGTGCTATTTTGGGCTTAGGATGGGAATAATGTTGATAACAGAGATGTTTTAGTTGTTTCTGAGCAGTGCTTGCATAGAGTCAATGACATCTCAGCTTATCATGCTGCTCTGCCAGTGAGGAGCTGGGGGTGCACAAGGATCTGTAGGTACATAAGGAGCTGGGAGGGACAGCTGACCCAAACTGCCCAAAGGGCTTTCTCAAAGCATATGGCATTATACTGAACTATGAAACTAGGAGGAGCTGGCTGGAGGGGATAGGCAGGAGGGGTAGGCATGACACAGTCCTTTGCTCACTTTCCTCCTGTTGGACAGGGGAGAGAATAAGAAAAAGGTAAAACTCATAGGTTAATATAATGACAGTTTAATAGGACAGAAAAGGAAGGGATAATAATAATAATAATAAAAGAATATGAAAAGTAAGTGATGAACAGTACAATTGCTAACCCTCTGACTGATGCCCAGACAGTCCCTGAGCAGCAGCCCCCTTTCTCAGCCAGCTCCCCCACTACAACACCATATGGGATGGGAAATTCCTTTGCTCAGTCTGGGTCAGCTGTGCTGGACCTGTCCTCCCCAGCTCCTTGTGGTCCGCAGCTCTTTGCTGGCAGGGCAGCCTGAGAAGTTGAAAAGTCCTTGGCTCTGTGTAAGCAGTGCTCAGCAACAACTAAAATATCACTGTTACTAACTTTATTCTCATCCTAAATCCAAAACACAGCACAACACCAGCAGCTAGGAAGAAAGTTAACTTTATCTCAGCTGAAATCAGGTCCCACACCTATTCATCCATTTTTAAATCAATGCTTTGATATCAGATGCATAAGATCAACATTTTTATAGAATCATAGAATCATATAGAATCATAGAATCATAGAATGGCTTGGATTGGAAGGGATCTCAAGGATCATCAAGCTCCACCCCCTGCCTCACACAGGGACACCATCATATCTAACACTAGACCAGACTGCCCAGGGCCCTGGCCTTGAACACCTCCAAGGATGGGGCACCCACAACCTCTCTGAGCAGCCTGTTCCACCACCTCACCACTCTCACTCCATCAACTTAAAACCATTTCCCCTTGTCCTGCCATTACCTACCCCTGTAAAGAGTTGATTCCCCTCCTGTTTATAGGCTTCCTTTAGGTACTGGAAAGCTGCAATGAGGTCACCTCGCAGCCTTCTCTTCTCCAGCTTCCCTCAGCCTGTCTTCTTGTCTAAAATTAATCTTTTCTAGAATTCATTTTACTATTGCAACTCTGGGTATTTTATTTCAAAAACATTTGCTATTGGTTTTCAATTATACAATGTTATTCTAGCACATACATTTTGGTTAAATTAGATTTCAGTTTTTTTTTTTTTTTTTTTTTTTAATTTTCTCAACTGTTTGAGTCTTTTTTTTTTTTAATGACTTTATTTCACTGGTTTGGGACCTTACTTATTACCTAAATTGATATATTTATATTTCTTTCTCTGAACAGAGTTGTTAATTGATAAGCCATTCTGACATTAACAGATTCATTAAAGATATCAAAGCAGTAACTAAACAGCACATTATTTTTATCTGAAAGTGTGGAAATATCCTCACTACAGGAAATGTGGCAAGCATCCTGAGTGGATGGTGGGTGTAAATGTAAGAGACACCCTGGGGCTGAGAAGAGCACACTCCATGGTACCATTCAGGGCACTGGCAGATCCAAGGAGCACATCCAATGTGCAGAAAAGACAGTAATCAGCACTGTTAGGACTAACTTTTAAATGTGTAATTTCATGTGCAAATAGATATTTCTAAGAACTTCTAATATTTTTTTTTACAATTTATAATTAAAAGCTAAAAGTTTGGATTTGATTACAGACCTTAAGTAAGCATGATATTATAGTAAAAGAGAGAAAATGAAACAGACTATAACCTGAACATTCATATTGGTACTCTGTACATAAACATTTAAAATATATTTATATACAAAGCAAAGTTTGCAAATATGAATAACATAAACTTATGTTTATAACTGAACATGTATTCATATGAGATTTTTGCTTGTTGTTTTGTTGTTAACATTTACTGAAATCTGCTGGGAAGCCTCTAAAAACCTTTCAGATATATGAACAAAAAACAATACTTGTGATTAATTCACTCCTCCCAGGATTTTTTATACATCATTTAGATTTCTGTATAGAAGAACATTGCTGGAAGGTTTTCTGTAATTCATTTTAAATTCAAAAAATTTTCAAAATAAGCTGAAGCATTTTCTGATTGCTGTGTTACAAAATTTGTTGACTTGGGATATTACGCACACTCAATCTAAGTAATCATGCAAACCGTAATAAATGAAAACTATTATTTTGTACTTATTAAATTAGGTTAATATTGAATATTTTAATAAGTTTGAGTATATGTAAGCCTGATGCTTTCATCCTGAGGCCCTTTAAGCACTTTTCAAACATTAAAGCATTATCACAACATTGTAACAGAGACAGTAAATTATTTTTCTCCTTTTATCATGGATCAAAAACATTAAGAAAACCAGATATGCTCCATTAGGAGACAGAAGCATTGTATTTTTGATTAATGGTTTCTTCAACAAAACAAAACAAAACAAAACAAAACAAAACAAAACAAAACAAAACAAAAATTTATTTATTTGTTTGTTTGCTTGCTTGTTATTTATCTATTTATTCACTTGGGAGCATGGCATTCAGGCCAAATAAAACTCTGACACCCCATGACAGCATGAGCAGATTTATCTTAATTCTACTGTCTCACTCCCCAAGTCTGTCCTAAAGATATTTTATGAGCAGTGAATTTTTTATATAATTTTTTGTCTTTAAACAGAAACAGGAGCTGGCCTCCACATCTCACAAAAGTCTTTTAAGAATGAGGCATATGTGATGAGACATGATCTTTTCTTGTTACTGTCTTTTCTAAAATGTTATAAACATCAATTCTTTCCAATTGATGAAACATTAAAACATTTTATGAGACAGATTTCTCATTTCATATTTTCCCTTCTCAGCTGTAAGTATAGGAAAAATCTTTTTATCTCAATGCCAATAAATTTCAATCACTATCATTAATATAATGACTAACAATTCTAGTCATGAAGCAGAGCATTATCAAGACAAACATTTTACAACATTCACCGATGATCTAGATTTGATTATCTTAAATCTGTGTTCTACAACTAATTTGGAAGGCAAGAGATTAATATTGGCAGATGTAAAAATACAAGAAAAAGACAGGCAATGACATTAAAAATAGCAGGTTTGGCATACTAGTAAACTATTTTCCTGATTACATTATGGTCTCACAGTAAAAAAGAGTTTTAAGAGGAGTCTGAAATAAAATGGTAATAGCTTGTGGAAACTCTTAGCACCAGGATCCCAGAAAAAAGGAAAGCAGAAAATACTATCTGGATAACTTGTACTATGTAAGTGAATCATTCAGTTCATGGAAGAAGAAAAAACCCGTAATTAAGGGAAAATGTAGACTAGCCTACAAGTTTAAATGGTGACAGCTAGATGTAGATGAGCTGGAGAATGAAGCTTGCATAAGAAATCATAATGAAAAAAGAAATAGTGAGAATATAAAGAGTAGTACAGCAGGATCAGCTTATGACTGAAGAGAAAAAGGATCTGGTGCTTATCAAATCTGTTGCCCTACTCCAAAGTCTGAAAATGATGACTCCATTCCATCCATCTCATCATTTCCCATATTTGAATACAGTATTGCCAAGGATACTCATGTAGCTCTGCCAGATAAAAACCCAACCTGAATCAAAAGGCAAAATATATATTGGGTTACCCACTCACTATGCTAAATGCAGCTTCATTTTTGTCCAACTCAGAACTGAGACAGGCAATGTAAGCATTTGTTTAGATCATAGAGTCACAGAATCATAGAATGGACTGGGTTGAAAAGGTTCATAATGATCATCTAGTTTCAACCCCCCTGTTATGAGCAGGGTATGCTTCTCCTGGAAAGATCACATGAAGTGCAAGAGTCCTGATTGCAGGTCAATCCATATGAGGTCAATCATTACTTTTTCTCCTTAGAGGGCAGCAAGGTTTTATTTGAATCAATATGGGCTTACCAGTTTCATCTGAACCTAGGAACCATCTGCCAAAAGACAGAGGTGTTTCCATAGGGAATACTGTATGTCCTACCTAAAAGTAGATCATCAGTATGAGAATATTTGAGAATATTTTTAACTTTTTAGAAAAGCCCAAAATATCTTCCTAAAACAGCATTCACTCCCCCCCCCCCCCATTTTCTTTTCTTTTCTTTCTTTTCTTTTCTTTTCTTTTCTTTTCTTTTCTTTTCTTTTCTTTTCTTTTCTTTTCTTTTCTTTTCTTTTCTTTTCTTTTCTTTTCTTTTCTTTTCTTTTCTTTTCTTTTCTTTTCTTTTCTTTTCTTTTCTT
>JAPSGF010000025.1:2338409-2460131 GCA_035772895.1 Perdix hodgsoniae
TCTCTTCTTTTTCTTCAGTAGCACTAATAAATACACTTAATGTAAATATACTTAGTGTAAACACACTAATTGTACTTAGGGTAAATATGCTAAGTTAGAGGCAGTTTCCTCCCCTCTTTCTCCCTTTCATAGTTATTCATTTCAGTACTTAGTTTGGCAATTTGCAGATTATTTTGAGTTCTCAGATAGGACTGTGTGGATTGGAAGGACACAAAGGCAACCTTGGAGCATTATCTAGTGAAAGACCCACCATGTATCTCCAAGGAAGCAGGTCATTGTATTACATAAGTAGGTTTTGCCACAGAGCAATTTACAAGCAAAAGACAACTTAGATAAATTTGCACAAACTCTGAGAGAGAGATGGCGAAGAATATGTGCGGAGTTCTGAAAGAAGAAATCACATTAGATAACTCACAAGAAATTAGCTTGCTTCGAATACTTATAGGGTGCTCTTCCTCTAATACAATAGCTTTACTGAGCAAAACAGGTTTCAGAGTTATATATACACAAACACAAAGGAACACACAAAGATAGCCCTTGAGGGTGCAGTGTTGACAGTATTTGTCTGTAGACTATTTATTTACCAGCATGTGTGAGAAGAGAGATACTCTGTCCACAGCACAATGTCCATGTTTATATATATAACTTTTCTAACACTATGTAATTTGTAGTATGTTACTTAGTAGAAATACTGATAAAATTGGCCTACACTAGACAGCCTGAAATAAAGTGTAAAGAAATTTATCATTTATGATTTTCATCTACAGTGAGATCCTAATTTGCATTGGCATTTATATTTGTGATTTGAATTAAAAGAATTTTAATAAAAGACAAAGTAAAAAAAATATATATTTAATACTAAGCATACACAATACTGTTAATATTAAAAAGGCCATATTTACTCAAATATTTAACTAACTTCTAGTTTTGCTTGCTCCCCCTGAAAATTTTAATAGATGTTAAAGTAAACATATGTATAACCTGTCAATTGACACTATGTACTCTGACTAATTAAGAGAACATTGAAAATGCCCGTGCTTATTGCATGCAGTTCCAACTGCATATCTAATACAGACAGGATTATAATACTCTAATAGTTCATGGATATTAAGAAATGTTTTCTTGATTTTTCTGTATTTAAATTGTTAATTAGAAAATGTTTGCAGAATTGAAGATTTTGATTCATTTTATTTGATTAGTTTTGATTTGGTTCATGATTCTGTGATTTTATGATTTTATAATTTTGTACATAAAGAGATTGTGAATGCAAACATTTTCAGTCTTCAATGGAAATATTTTGGTTAAATGCACTTTCAAATAACATTACAGTTCATATAGAAGCTTTAGAGTATCTGGACATTTTGTAGATATAGTACAAACATGGATTCTTCTTTAAAATAACAAATTTGATTATTCAGTACCCAAAGAAATCAAATAATGCCTTGCTGTGCACTGGAATGTCCTGTAAACATTACCTTCCGTACTCATATAAATATGAGATTGTTTTTACATTTGAAATTATTAAGCAAGTTAAATATATTACCTTTCATCAGTGTGACCTGGAACATTTCCTCAACTCCCATATGAGGGAGAGAACTGAGAAAATTGAGAGAACTGAGAGACCTGGGGGTGTTCAGCTTAGAGAAGAGAAGAACGAGCGGGGATCTCATCAGTGCTCATAAATATCCAAAGGGTGGGAGTCAAGTGAATGGGACCACTTAACTCTTTTCAGCAGTTCCCAGTGAAAGAAAGAATTATTTGCTGTGAGAATGACAGAGCACTGGAACAGACTGCCCAAAAAGGCTGTGGGGTCTTTTTTCCTGGAGAGATTCAAAACCCACCTTGATGCTTTCCTGAGTAACCTATTATAAGGAACCTGCTTTTAGCAGGCTGTTGGATGAGATGATCTCCAGAGGTCTGTTCCAAGCCCTACATTTCTGTGATTCTGTGAAATTTATGAGATATACAGACTGAAGCTTGCAGGTAAAGTTGCAGAAATGATGTAAGAGTTCAAAGGCACAATTTATGTGAACAGCTTGTTCTTGATGTTTGTCATCCACTCCCACAAACTCCTACTAAGAAAGGTGGCTGGCTTTAAGCTTATCTCTTATCAGCAGTATTCTGTATTCCTACATGCTGGATGTCTTCCATCTCCTTTTCTAGCATTTCAAAGCTGACATCAACCATTCTTGGTAAAAGATGCTCTAGTGTATTCTTACATATGCCTAATTTTCCACTCTTTTCCACCTTGCTTCTTATCTCCCTCATACAGTGTGACACTGGTTTGAGCTCTTTTGTGAATTTTACTTTAAGTTAGTCCTTTCTAGTATAAAAGAATGGTAATCTTGCTTTAAGGCTTGTCTATAGGCAGCTACATTCGACTGTGAGAAAGTGTTAGCTTTTCTACATAGACTGTAGTATTGCTTTGTTCATGCACCTCCAGAGCCAAATTTCATCCATAGTTTCTTAGAACACCATTTTCTTTCCTATTGCCACCTTGCTCCGTGTTTACTTCACAACTCCGATTGAAGAAGCAGATATGGCATCTGCACAGCCTTTCTATTGAAATCTGAACTGACCCTGGAGTTCTGTTCAAAGAGTGATGAATTCCCTCCAACAGGTCACTGGAGGAAAAAGAAATAAATAAACAGATATTCCTTCATCTCAGATCCCTATCTAGTTTGTGCTGGGTGGATAAGTAACGTGAGAAGGAGTAAATCTTCAGACTATTAATGTGGGATAAATAAACAGCTGTGTGATTCTTGGATTTTATCTATAAAGGGTATGACATACCTATGAAAGATATTTCCAATGTGTGACTTACAATAAGAACTCACTCTCAGCAGCTTTTTGAATATGCTTGGCTCTCAAGGGAGATGAGCTGCACAGAGCAGAGAAGCACAGACATTCAAAATACTTCTTAACTCTGAAGAAACAGTGAATAGCACATCCATGAGTGAGAGGAATGGGTGAAAAGATCACAAACCAAATAGTGGATAAAAGAATACTGAGTTTTCCTGGCAATAACACCATTCACTACTGACCGAGAATAAACCATACACTTAGCCTCCCTGAGGACATGAATCTATATATTAAAAACAAAAAGTAGATATGCAACTAGAGCTTGTGGGGTGCTTCATCTTCTGTGCTGATGTTTCTGGCTATTCTTCTGAACTGTGAAAGTAGAGACTATCCTTCTTGCAGTGTCAGCATGTCTCATTACACTCATTAGCTTATGCTCTTGGACGTTAAGCATGAATAAATTTAAATCCTAAACAACAGCAGATTGACCTAAGTGTTAAAAAGTCACCTAAAAGTGCAGTTTCAATCACATGTCAAAATACTGCATGCTGTCAGCAGTGAAATTATGTTATTCTCTAATCAATGAAATTAAAAAAAATATTTTTTTAGTGATGTCAGAAATTTGTAAAGCAAGATCTCATAAAAGTAAGTTTCAGATCTTAATTAACAGACAAAATGAAATATGATCTCTTTAATGGTTATGTTATCATAGTAATAAGCAGATATTTTTCTTTTGCAATTCTGTGGTATTGCAGGACAATTTAGCCTAGAGCTGAGAAGAAGACAACAACAAAGAGGTAAACTGGGTCTTACTGTGAATTCTACTCATCTGCACATCTCTTCTATCTTCCTTCTTGGTTTACAGACTGCAAGACATTCTTATTCTTCTTCTCTGAGACTTAAAAATGTAATTTTTTGACGGTATATCAATATACTTCCAAATATCTATGTCAGTCTTGCTGGACTCTGCCAAACTTAAAGGCTGCAGGTTTGTCAGCTCTTTCTAGTCTCCCTGCAGGAGATGTAGAAAGGTTGATTGAAACATTTTGTTTCTGTTTTGGTTCTGTCAAAGGGAAAAAAGTCTTTAGCATTCCTAGACATTCAGGCACAGTACAAACGTTCAAGCTGACACTGACCTTATTTTATTACTATCCAGCTCTGATAACTCTGTATCAAATTTCCAAAGTGATTTGAACATACACTTTTGTTTATAGCTTTCCATGCTGTAGCTTATGCAATAATGTATTCATGTAAGGCCAGAATCTGTCTGCTGCAATCAACAGCAGTATGTTAATAACTATGAAATTGGCCTATACCTAGTCCTGTCACTTAGTCTCTGTTAGTTAAGAAGATCATAATCTGCTGAGTGACACACAGAATAAAAGAAACATAGAATCATAGAATAGGTTGGACTGGAGGAGACCTTAAAGATCATTTAGTTCCAGTCTCCCTGTGGTAGGCAGGGTTGCCAAACACCAGATCAAGCTTCTCATGGCCCCATAAGCCTGACCTTGAATGCCTCCATGAATGAGGCATCCACAGTTTCTCTGGGCAGCCTCTGTCAGGGACTAACCATCCTCTGAGCAAAGAATTTCTTTCTAACATCTAACATAAATCTCCCTTTGTCCTATCACTATCTGTGTTATACGTCAGTCCTCCTCCAGCTTGTAAGTTCTCTTGTAAGTTCTTCTCTACTGGAAGGCTGTAGTGAGGTCTCCCTGGAGCCTTCCCTTCACAAAGCTAAACAAGCCCAGCTACCTTAGCCAGTCTTCGTAAGAGATGCCCTAGTTCTTTGATCATCCTCGTGGACCTCCTCTGGACCCTCTCCAACATCTCCACATCTTTCTTGTGTAGGGGGCCCCAAGCCTGGTTGTAGCGCTTCAGAAGGGGTCTCACAAGGGCAGAGTAGAGGGGGACAATCACCTCCCTCTCTCCTCTTTTGATGGAGCACAGGATACCATTGAACTTCCAGGCTGCAAGAGCACACTGCTGGCTCATTTCCAGCCTTTTGTCCATCAGGACCGTCAAGTCCTTCTCCAGAGGGCTGTTCTCAATGAGTTTTTCTCCCAGTCTGTATATACATCTGGGATTGCACCAACCCAAACTCAGTCTTGTTGAATCTCACTAGATTTCTGCATGCCCATTCCTCAAGCCTGTACTCTGGTCGACATCTCTTCTTTCTATTGCATTGACTGCCCCACTCAGCTTAATCTGTTCACTGACACAATTATTGCTCAAATCAATATTATTTCATGACAACTCCATTGGTACAAAGTTCAAATTTGCAATTGCTTCACACCTCCCCAAAGGAATCTGCTGATGCTCTTTGCTTTTTAGCTGCCTCAGACTATTTACTTAACTCTACAGTATCAGTGGGAAGCAACAGGAAGTAGCAGAACTTCTTGTAGGCTTTTTTTAAATTTCCCTGCACATAAAATGCCATTTGCATCACTCCACATATGTGGAGTTGGGTTTCAATTACCTTATTGATCCTTTTTAACTCATGATATTCTATGATTCTCTGATCCCTTTGTCATTTTTCCCCAGTTTAAAATCAAATGCATTGTAGAAAGAATGTAGTGCTCGATATTGATTAAATAATTGTGGGGTTTTTTTTTTTTGTTTGTTTTTAAAGAGGAAAAAAAAATTATTTCATTTTTATCTAGAGAGTAGTAAAATAAACCAAATACCAAATAATGATATGTATAGTATATTGGTATATATTGGTATATATATATATATAGTATACAGGATATTGGCTTCATTTATCAGCAAAGCTTGATCCGGTGCTGTAGTAAATTCCCCAAAATGTAAGTATGGTGGAAAAAAGTGGAGTGTAGGTGGTAAATTAGACAGAATTTAATGACCTCTTCTGAGATAATTTTCTAAGGAATTTTATTCTAATAACCATTTGTTTCTTACTTATAAATGCAACAATTTTATCTTTGTGAATGATACCAATAACAACTTGCTATCAACCTTGGTAACACCAGCCAGTATTTCAACTGTATGACCAATGAATTTAAACATGTATGCACAAGAGCCATGCTATTACTGTTAATTGAAGGTGAGCTAATACAACAACTGGTCTAAATAGCAACAGCAAAAACAAAAACAAAAACAGAAGACAAACAAACAAGCAAAAAAACCCTCAAATACAAAACCAAACCTAAAACCACATATCTGCAAAACACCATCTAAATAAGATGCAATATAAAAACTATCATTTAATGTTATACCTCTTTTTAAGAAATGAGCATCAGGTTATAAAACAATAGGATGAGGTATCATGTACCCTAAAAGATGCTGAACATTGAATGTCTTATCATATCTCAATAGCAAAGCAAACCAAAACAGGAAAATAACAAGGGAACAGCCAACTATGTTCTCAATAATGGATCTCCTTTTTCAAGGATTTCCCAATGCTTCTGAAGAAAAAAATCCCATCTGAATTTAATTTGAAGCCCCTGAAATTTAGGCTGTGAGCAGGAGATGAGATATTCTAATTCTTATTAGAATTTTTTGCAACTAAAATGAAGGGTTTTTTTAACTTTTTTAATAGGGAGATTATTTTATCTGAATGATCAACAACTGAGTGAGGGTATTGTGACCATTTCCTTACGGAAGGGAATTTTTAAGTGTGTACTCACATTATTTAAATTTGTGCAGTAGTACATCCAAAAATTTAATCTTCTCCATTTTGTACATTTGTAAGTTCTAGTTTAGTTTCTTTCAGTAATCCAGAACAAGGAAGTCTCATTATGGTCACCACCACTGGCAGAAATAAGATGTTCCCACCAGTATGTGGTGTGGATCCTGAACCCTTTTAGCCTTTAACATCATCACAGTGGTATCATAACCTAGTAACTCCTCTGCCCATCCAAAACTGCACATACTAGTATTGCAATGTCTTACATAAACATTATATCTGTTCATTGGGCTAGCTGAGGAGGCTTTTTTTTTTTTTTTTTTTTCCTCCTAGCTCTGATAAATGTACCGCTTTCAGATAGGTTTCCCAAGAGAGACTGATGCTTTAAAAGCAGTTTTTCATGGGGTGAAAATCATGAGTCTGCAGTCCAGATCAGAACCTATGCATTCACTAGAAACGTGAGATCAACTTTTGGGGATTTCAGTGAGTTGGGTGCAAATGACAGGCCTTCCAGCCTTGCCCTGAAAAGGGCTGTTATCAACATTATTTCTTATTGAACTTCTTTCACAGAGGACTAAAGTAGGTCAAGGAAGAAAGGCGTACTCTGGCCAAGGCCATGTCTGGCTGATCAGTGACATCCTTAAAGGTACTGGGGTAAATTTACCCTGTAGCCCCTAGTGGCAACAGGGGGTACTTTCTCACCCTTTATTAAGTAATCACATTCCACCCAAACCATCTTCACAATTGAAATCTTATGTGTAGCAGCTTCAGTTTATTGCTAGTGAGCAGCAGTGTTATGTACGGCAGCAAAGGGGAAATAGCAAATCTTGGTATGTGGTGG
The DNA here is from genome assembly GCA_035772895.1 of Perdix hodgsoniae. Lineage (NCBI taxonomy): Eukaryota > Metazoa > Chordata > Aves > Galliformes > Phasianidae > Perdix > Perdix hodgsoniae. The sequence continues at coordinate 2,345,702 of JAPSGF010000025.1, forward strand.
GGATGAGAGGATTATTGCTGTAGTTCTAGGAGAAAGAAGAGACATACAGCAAGACTAGTCTCTGGTATAGAGCATGGGGCACAAGTTTACTGGCACACAAGCTAGATTTTGCAATGAGAAAGTCCGGTATCCTTCAGGATAATGCAAATTGAAAATCACAATACCACCACATTATTGATTGATTGCTTGTCACCAGTTTAGCAGCTCTTCTAGACAAATCATAAAACAAATCATAAAACAACAGATTCAGAAGCAATAAAGCCAAAGTAATAGGAGCGAAAATAGGACAAAAAAGTAAAGAAACTACTCCAGGATGGTGACAAAACACATTGTGAACAATATATTAGAAGCATCTACACCTTATCCTTACTAAAAAGTTTGTATTAAAGGAACATGTTGTTACAGCTTACTGTTCAAAGATGTTAGTAACTTATTTGTTGACTTATAAGTGCCTGGTAGAATGGCACCCCATTCCTACAGCTGTTGCTCCTGAATGGCCATGCTAGACTTTCACTTTATTGTAGGGAACATGCTTTATCAGAGTAGTTGGACTTGATGATCTCCAGAAGTTCCTTTCAGTCCCTACAGTTCTATGATTCTGTGACTTTCCTACCCCAGAACACTCTGACATTTGATGCTGCAGACAGATCTCTGCCCCTCTGCAGAGTATGTGGATTCGATGGAGCAGATGGAAGCAATTTGCTAGTGAAAGCACAACATCAGGTTCAATGAGAGTGTCAGCAGGTAGGCTTCCATGGAGTCAGAGTGGTCGAACAGAATACTTCCACTACTCCAACACGCACAAATGCAGGCAGTAGCATGCTACATGTGGTGACTGAAAGTAAGATATTGCATTAAAGAGGCTTTAAAACCTGTGTTTACCTGTTTGGATGCCAGCCTCAGCTAAATGACTGAAAGGATCAGAGTAATGTAGATTTATATGATTTTTTCCCCTCATGTTTGCCTGCTAATGTATTCCCTTCCTTAGTTTGGAATTAGACATAGATCTCAAGAAAATATTTTTATTATAGACTCTAAAAATATCTATGGATTTTAAGAAAATCCTTACACACAGAACATATGCAATGGATCCTTCAAATCAAAATGCTTTATTTAGGCTCTGCAGAGAAAATTTTGCTAAAAGTTAGAAGATTTTTAGCTTTTATCAACCTTTGAAATCAGGAATCCAATATAAAAGAGTTATCTGTTCTACATGAGTAGGTGAATTTTTTTTTTTTTTTAATATTCCTGATTCAAGACACTGGAATTAGAGAATCCCTAAACTTTTCTTCTGGAAGGAAAATATCTTTATCAGTACATACAAGGAAGCATCCTGAGGACAGAAGTGAATTGTGATTTGTTTTTCCATGAGGAGGCGGCATGCCCACAGATTCTCTAATGAGTTTCCATGCTGTTTGCCTATTTACCCAGCATGACAAGTGAGCTCTCTAACTCCTTCTGACTACGGTTTTTATTGTGTCTAAAGCAGAATACGTTTTTACATACTGCATTATTTAAGTGTGAATCAATAGAGGGAATATTATAGTCTTTTTTTTCCCTCAGAGAACATTTTAATTATTCATTTCTTATCCTCTGAAAATCATGAAAAATCATGCATATATATCACATGAGCAAACTAGCTGTTAGTTATTCTACCTGCACCCATTAACACAAACCCACAAAAAACATGGGTTAAAAAAACAAGATAATTTATAAGTACTAAATTTAAATTTATTTTCTAATTGCTTTTCTAAATCAACTTTTTAATAAGGTCGTCCTGAGTAAGTATGTATACTAAAATAACTCAGTGCATATGCATTCTACTTTTCTGCTGTTAGTAATTTATCTCTTTAAAGATATTTTCCTGGTAAAACAGTAATTAATGGAAAAGTGCTAGATAGTAAAACATAAAGCTTTTTTGTCTTATGTTCACTTGATAGAGATCTGCAACATCCACACAGACTACAAAGGCCATAGAAATATTGCATTTATAAAATCATTTTCGAAACGCTTTTAGCAATTGAAACTGAAAAAAACATACTAACAGTAGTACTATGTACAGGAAAAAAAAAAAAGTCATTCAAGGCTAGAAATTCATTGTTTATCTACTTATATTTATATCTGGAGGACAGAGTGATACCAGCAATTATAATATGCCCAACACTGTCTGCTATTGCTCTTAAAGGTGGAAAAATTCAATTCAATCAAACCTTGGAGGCAGAAGATTAAATAATACATATCCATGATTTTTGACTGTTTTCTTCTTTGCCACTCTTTCAAATTATATATTTTTATTAAAAAATATGTTTTTACAGTGCAGGTCTACTAGCACACTTAGACACAACAGCATGTTTTCCTCCTTCTGATGTCTATCTGCCCTCAGGTCTCAGCAACCCACCACCACAACCATACTTAGTAATACACAGAATATTTTAATCACTTTAAACACTGTTTTTCAAACCAGGTTATTATAGAGAGACTGAAGCAACTTCTCCCAAATAATGACAGCCCTCACCCTAAAGAGAAAGCTATATGCAAGAGATTGAACCGTCATTAGAAATTTTGTAGTGGATCTTTCTGTGGGCTCATCTAGGGTGAGACAAACAAGGGGACAGCTCTGAATTCTGAGCCTGGGGTTCGTCACAAGGCTTGCTGTGAAAGTCTCCACAGCTCTTGATCCTGGCCCATCTCAGTAGGTGAAATTCATTTTCTGTAACTAATTAAGCCTTTACCTTTCCATAAGCAATCTCAAATGAATGCCGATGGCTTTACTGCTAGAGCCCATGTAATAGCCTTCAGTTATTGCATCCCTGAGTTGGATTCATACAAGGAACTAGGCAAAAATGTTATATATGTCTCATCTGTTCCTGTCAGCTGAACCAAGCCTATAATGAAGAATTAGCTCCTGGAAATTCCAGGACTGAGGTTATCAAAGCTTTGCTAAAGTGAGGATTAACATGACAAATTACCTGACAAAATACCTAAGTATTTAAAAACTGCTTTGGTATCAGTGGATGAACAGACACATATAAAGAGGCATACTGAAGTACCAGAAACAGACTCTTGACCTGATTATAATTGCAGAATTAATTCTGTTCTCTAAAGACATTCCTGGCCTGCATGTGATGATTACACAGATTTTGTTAGCAAACACAGATGTACATATAAAGAATACAGATAATCCAGCAGAGACAATCACAGATACTGGTTTTGGTATACAATACCAAATGCAATTCTCATACTCAGTGTAGTTCAGAGAGGTGCAAAGAAGGCAAGAGTACTCTTGTTAAAGCTAGTGCAGAGTTCTCCTGGACAGGGTTTGCATCATCCTCCGTAGATAATTTTAGCTATTAGTGATCATTTTCACAAATTTTATATGATAGTAATCAGTTTAAACTGAAAGTGAATAGATAACTTGAAAAGATATGGAAATGCAGTGCTTCAGACATCAAATGAAGAGTGCCTTATCAATCATTCTCAAAAGGCAGAACATTTGCTGAGAAACATTTTCATTTTTTTTCCCCTTTCTTTTTAATTTCCAGCCAGTTTTCACTGCTTCATACTTTCTGATACTAATTAAATCTAGTTTTATGTATAAATACCAACAGAAATACAACTGGATAATTATAACCCAGCATGGCTCAATATAATTAGAAAATAAATTTATTTCCTACAACAGGATTTGTTTACATTTCTTTCAGTTTTCATTTAACAAACAGAAGGAATCAGTATTAGCCTTAAAGGCTAACATTAACTCAATTAGAAGATTATTAAAGAATCTCTCACTTGATGCCTACTGCAACCCCAACAGCATGAACACACAGTTTCTTTCCACTATTCCCTTATGCCCATTCCAGGCCATCCTCAACATATCCACCCAAAACACATCATTCTTCTCTTCTGTGTATGAGTGCTTCTTGTGGCATGGGAGTTTTCTTCCCTCAGTGAGGGTCTGTAGATTGCCCTTTCCTCTGTCACATGATGAGGAACACATGTTCAAATGACATTCTTCATAATGGACTATGCCTGTGTTTTACCCCATGATCCTTTTCTACTTTTCTTCTTCCCAGTCTTTCCTCATTTTCTCTGCAATCCCTGCTAGGATATTTTCCCATGGCAGAGGCTTTGTGTGCTTTCTGCAGTCTTACTATCTGATGCCTGAGCCTCTGGATTTGAATAGCCTTGATTTTTCATTCTGTTCACTGTTTACGCCCATTACACCTGGTCTCACAATCTCCTTGTTTCTTACACTAATTACCATACACATCATTTCCACTTTCTCAGAGCCAGCTGTTTGGTTAGAGGTCTTTGAAGGGTACCTCAAATTCCTTTAAAGTTTTTTTCCAAAGCTTTGGCTTTAATTGTAATTTAAGCACAGCACCAGTCACAGTAAGATTTCAATTCTAAATATCATACACGTCAATAAAAAACAACATCTGATTACAGAGATAAAGAATACAAAAAGCATGCACAATGAAAAAAGCTACCATAAATATAGAATAGAGCAAAAGATGCTGTGAACATATAAAGAGCTCTTTCACGTTTCATTAAACATTTCCACAGAATGGTTCTTTCCATAACTACATAAACTGTCAGTGAGGAAGTTTGTGTTTGATGTCTCATAAGCTCATGCATGCATAGCTCATTAAGCCACAGAAACTATATTGGTGGTACAACATGGTCCAACAAAAGGAAAGCAGGTAACTGAATTTGATAGCATGCATTTTAACATTTTGCATCAGTTTAGACCATGGCAGAAGAAAGGTAGTGCTGGAGACAGGAATACATTCTCTGAATTGTTGAAATATGAATAAGCTTTTGCCTTCGAATAATGATTGTTTGGGATCAGTGAGGTGGAGTGTACAAACAAGCACTCTCTTGAAATCTGTATTTATTACATAGTTTTTACTGCATGCATGAATACAAAAGATTTTCTTTACTTTTCATTTCCCATTAAAAATGGCAGTGAAGAGATGGTGGATGTTCCCAGAAATATGGTCTGATTTTTTGCAAAGCTGATGAAATAGCAAATGGCAGCTGTACTGTGCAGGATATTTTTGGATCTTAGTGCAAGAACTCCTGACAGAGTTTTCAGTAGCCAGAAATATTAAATGAATGCTAGAAAAAATCACTGATGGATCCTATAATTTTAGAGTCTTTTGAGGTGTCTGGCAGCTGTTAAATGCTTCCAAATCAGAATGGCACTGAATAGAATGTGTGGAGACTTTTTATTTATTTTCAGAGATATTTGTACTGTATGGGATACATTTTTCTTCTTTGGCTTTCTTTCTGCTCTTGACTGGGTGGAGGGTATTGAATGAAGAAGAATACAGTGCGCTTTACTGAACTGAGACATTTATAGGCTCATGGAGAGGTCAGCATAGTGGAGAAGAAGGGACTGAGGAGTAACAATTGAAATACAAATATATTTCCAAGGAAAGGGCAAAACAATAATTATTATCATGATAGCAGCCCCTGGGACTAGACATCAATAGTCAGGTATTGCTGACAATTTGCATGCACTAGAGTACTGCATATAGAATAGTATCTATGCCAAAAGCTTGCATTTTTTGTTTCTAACAAAAGCTTTAAAAATTTCAATTACAGTTCAATCTGACTTACAATCACAAATAAATCTATTCTGAAATAAATATCTGCCTTAGCTATTTATGTCACATGTGAATTGTTCATGAAACACTCAATATGAGTGAATGTTAGAGGATTTTTTATGTTTCTGTGTTAATAACTGCCTCTTATTCAGCTTATCTCCTGTGACTTTTATAGAGGATGCTGTGGAAGGAAAAAGTGTCTTCTACTCTCAGAAGTGTAGGTGAATATCAGGAAAAGAAGCCTTTTTCACTAGAGGAACTACTACTTAAGATGGTTTTGCTGTTCCAAGAAAATGCTTTTTTCATGTATATCGTTCTTTCTTTACTTCTAGTGAGAAGCGTATGTCTCAAAGACTAATGAGAAACTGAATATTTGTCCATTACACAGATGACTGAAGACATCTCCATCACTGGTAAGCAGTCTAGCTCTAGAAAAGCTTGAATGTTAGAATCTCAGATAATCATTTGCAGTTAGAATCACAGAATGGTAGAGTCACTGAGGTCAGAAAAGACGACTAAGACCATCTACTCCAACAGTCAACCCACTAAGCCATGTCCCTAAGTATCACTTCTACACATTTCTTGAACACCTCTAGTTGACTCCATCACCTCCCTGGGCAGTCTGTTCCTATGCATCATCACTCTCTCTGAGAAGAATTTTTTCCTAATATCCATCTTGAACCTCCCCTGGTGCAACCTGGGGCCATTATTTCTAGTCCTATCACTGTTACCTGGAAGAAGAGGCCAACCTCCACCTAGCCACAACCTCCTTTCAGGCAGTTATAGAAAGCGATGAGGTCTCCCCTGAGCCTCCTCTTCTCCAGATTGAACAATCCTTGTTCCCTCAGCTGCTTCTCACAAGACTAAAACTCTCAGGAAATAATAGTAATAAGGCAGAACTCAGGACAGAAAAATATCTTCATTGTTCATTACAAAAAGAAGAGTATTTGTGTAAGAGTATTACTAAAGAAAAGTATTTGTGGTAAGGGTTGATATACATAATTTAAATAGAGGAAAACAGCTGTTTTCAATGAGAAATTTAAGAACTGGAAATAGAGGGAAATTTAGTAACTTTGGCCTTTTTTTTGGAAGGATATGTATGCCAGCAATATTGCTTGTAAATGTCTTTATCTCCAGCTGCAGGGAAGATTACTGAAGAGGAAAGTGTACAACCCTCAAGAGGATAAAGCTTGAGAAAGAAAATGCGGTCACTTTACATGTAGATATAATAAGAAGTTGAGAGTGCTTTATTTAGCTTTTTAAAGACTGAGTTATATTATATTTCCAGTACAGAATTATACAGAGAGTACCACCAATTATAAATACACTATGGTTTCAGTTAGTTATGTCTAACCAGTGAAGTCCTACATTTCAACTACTACTGGCAGCCTTTCTCTGTATATGTGAGTTAAGGCACTATAGACATTACATGTAACATATCAGGCCACGGCTGAAATGGAATCAGCTCCATTCAGAAATTTATCTGTCTTATCTAAATCTACCTGAGACCCAGATTATCAAAGAGTCTCACACTAGCTAACTACCACTGCCAGTAGTTTAGTTGTCAAGGCCCTACTGCTTCCGGATTAAATTAGCCTGTAGTCTTTCTCAGCTTTAACCTACTCTCCGTCCATATGCCTGAAGCCTCTACTGTCCTGAGGATTTAGACAACTCCTTGAAAAGCTCAGACATACTGAACACAAAACTGGAAATAGCCTGTTTTAAGTTCTCTTATTTCTAAGAAGAGTTAGACTCATTTCAACCCTAAAACACAGCTTTCCATCTTGAGGGTAGAACAACCTCCACATTAATATAGCCTTTATATTAACCATGCTCTCAATCCAGTGGAGACTCCTCCATTTTGCCAGTTTGGAATTGCCTCCACACACAAACTCAGCAGTGAAATATCAGGAGAACCTCCCTGCAATGAGACTGTCAAGTGCCTGCAAAGATCTCTTCATCCATTAAAGTAATTCTGAAATCATAGTGAATTTAGGACATAAAACCTGATGAATTGCATTTTATGCCTTGGGATATTATGACAGCTCACAAAAATTGGTCCACACCCACACTTGTTAACAGATTGCCACAAAACAAAATAGGAGATAAGGCAGGAAGAGTGCATGGTATGTGGTAGATGTATCACTGACACTTTCTTGCAATTATAACACTTCTAAATGACGAGCAAAACTCAAAGGAGAAGGCGCACAGCGTCTGGGAGATTGTGACTTCTCCTTATACAGACTTTTCTTTTGATCTACTTCAAGCTGGAACTCTACTTACTATTACATGAAAACAAACAAACAAACAAACAAAAATAAACTTAAGCAAAATAAAGTTGGGAAAACGATACCTGAATATATTTGCAGAGAGAGTAATGATTTGGTAGTTTGGCACACATAGATGTAGATCACAGTAGTTAGCTATAATTAATTACAAAAACAGTAGTCTTTCCATTGCAAAGAAAAGAAGGAAGTGTTTCAAGTGTAAACTGATTTTATTTTAAAAATTACTTAGAACCATTTCCACTGATGATTGCTTATTACATGGAGCCAGGCCAACACAAATATAAGATATCCCACAATCTTTAGGTTAAACACTGTAACTTTTCAGTGTATTTCATTGATAAAGTAGAGTCAACAACTTCACACGTACAGATTGTATCAAAACTAGTAGGGTTTTTTTCTGTAACAGAGCAACATAACAAAGGCAGGAACAATCCCAAGATTATTTTTGTCAACACAGTAAGAGGAAGGACTAAAAAAGTCTGAAAAATAATTCTTCTGCCATTACAATTTTATAAGACTGATAATTTACCAGCGAAAATATCATCTCCTAAAACTAAAAGTCTTTTAAGTTTAATGAGCTCTATGATTACAATCAACCCTTCAAAAATATTTGTTAAGTTGTTCTCAGTATCACTATTTATCATGTGTACCTCAAATGAAAAAAAGGACTATCAGCTATGTTCTTTACTGACATAAATGAGTACAAAAGAGTTGAAGACAGAAAAGCTAATAAACAAAATTAATTGAAAGTCTAATTAAAGAATTGATATGGTTTTTTATTTTATCATGGTAAAATGTATTCCTCATTCTCAGGTTTCTGTAACAAGATACCAGATAGCCACTTATGTAACAGAATGAATCAGACATAACTTTAAAGAACAACAAAACAATGATTAGTGATGGAATTACCTCTTATATTTGGTCATTAAAAACCACTAACACATCTTCAATTATGTTGCATTTTGATTCATTTGACAGTCAAAAATACAAGCACAGTAGAAAATCTGGGCAATACATTTCTATGGCACATTGTATCAGTGATATTTCTGGTTATAAAATTAATGATCTTAAATATAAAATGTTTCTGAAAGGCCTGTTTTAAATATCTTTGAAAGCATTCACCTGTAGTAAATAGATACCATCAAAGAAGGTATTCATACTCTCCAACTTTAAGTATGCCATTCCAGATGCCTAAGCAAAATGGCTGAACTAACTATGCAGTGAACAGAGTGAGTTATCAGTTTGCCAAAGTCCAACTAAAAGCCACCTTTACAAGAAGATGCTGGTAGCTGTAGAGCAGTTACACCCTGACACAGTAAGATTTATATCATAACGGTGCCTCTCTCTATCTAGTGACCCTATATGTATTGCTGCTGTAGGAAGCCTTCTGTATGGACTCCGACTGTGGTTTCACTGATTTGAACCAAAGAACCTTTATGCTGCTTACTCATCACTTCACTCCCTGGCCATCCTGCCCCCACCATATATCGGCAGTAAAGTTTGTTGCACCTACATCACTAGTAGTGCAGTGAGTCATTTAGCTTAAACTGTTTTCCTTTCTTGGATTATTCCTCAGCCATCTCATGAACCCTTGTAAACATGAATGGTGAAGCTGGCTTAAAGAAGAGGAGAGTTCCAAGGGGCAGATGTCATAGTTGCACAGATTTACACTGCATTAAAGCAATCATGAAACATCACATCATTATTGGCTAACATTTCCAGGTAAAACATTGTACCCTCAAGAGTGTCCGCAAATTCAAGAACTATTCAAGTCATATGACTATAGCTGAGCAAAGACAACACTTGGTAATAAATGGTAGAAAATCAAAGGTACTAAGAGCAACAGAAATTATGCTGTTGAATAATTCTGTGCATCTGGCTCTAAGCATCTTTTTATATTTTGGTTCTACAAAACAGCAGAAAAAAATTGCCTCCTATGTAGACTTCCTTGTCAAAGTTGAAGCTTGTATATTACTTTCACTCTTAAATTGCTGATATGCTGGCTCAGACTGCTGTCAGAACCAGCCTTCATTTTCAACAAATCCTATTCTCCTTTCTTTAAGGAGGGACTGATATAAGGAACTCCTCAAATAAAATATCTCTGAAAAAAGAATGCTGTATTCATACAACTCATCTGGCAGGCAGGGAATTGTGACAGGTAGCAATGCATGCAGAAAACTCTTTGAAGTACTATGAGTTATTCTTCATATATGGCCTTCCAGTAAATACTAAAATAACATCTTAATTCTTATCTTAATTTTTGATTTAAATTAGGTTTGGACTGTTATTGTTGGTAATGCACTAGCAAATATATTTATTATAGTAGTTAAATTTGACAATAGCTTGGATAAACAGAAGATCGTTCATTCCCCAACAGTAAATCCAAATAATTTCAGTCTTGGACTTTACCCTTGTAAATGTTAGTAATTTCTTTTGGTCCTACAAAGAAGAAAAGTCCTATGGATTTTAGTACTCACATGGCAAGAAGTACCAGTATGTATAAGCTTTTTTAAAAAACACCTGAATTTTACAAAGCAATGAGAAATGAAAAATTGTATCTTGGCTATTGTATTTTTAAAACTTATAAAAATCTGTTTTGACCTTAATTATCACTCGAGAAAGGGAAAAAAAAAAAAAAGGAATGGTTGCACTTCCACAACACTGGCTGCTCCACTTGTAACTCATCCCTCCTTACGTTACAATGGTATCTCTATATGAAAAGTTAAAAATGTGTTTCATCAAGAAATACTCTAACTTTTACTGGAGTGAAAGGAATATTCTGGTTAAAAAAATAATTAGCAAGAGATTAAAAATATGCATAACAAGACCACAAAAACTCTCTGCTAATATAAAAAGCTATAATAAACCTGTAGGTGTTTATAGTATTATAAAAAGTATCATAAAGCCAGTGAGAAGCTAGTTCTCCTATGACATTAATTTTGCCTAAAAGCACTACCCAAGCTTTTAGAAATCATATGAAAAATCAGACTCTGGATTAACTATTCAGAAACACAAGCATTTATTGCACCAAATGAACTGCCTGGAAGAGTTGTTAAAGAAACTAAACACATGGCTCTCTAGCCTTGCATTTCAAATCTGTTCATTACATTAGTGTCATAAATAGAGGTCATTTTGTAATACTTGCTATAATTTTTTCGTAATACACTTCACTTAACTGAAGTAAGTGTTTCTGTAGTAAATATAAATTATGACTTGATGTGTTTAATTTCTTGATAAGTATGGCATTTTTCTAACATTGTTTTTCGTACACATATTCTCCATTAATAAAAACCAGCTATTGGAAGAGGGCAGAACATTTGTAGGATTAGTAACATTTCTCTTTAAATTATACATCAAATAGCTTAAATGGCTGATAAACTGGAAGGTAACATTTACTGTAGTGGATTCCAACATAGACATTTCCTACATGCCTTATGAATTACCAGATCCAGAGGAGTAAATTTAAATTCTGATTTTACTCAACTTGAATACTTTCTCTGTTTTAACTTTCTAGCTCCACAGTTCTCAAGAGCTACTTCTGAGTTCATTTAAACAGTCATTTAAGTTTAAAGTGAGTTTATTTCTAGACATCTTTGTACATTTTCAGATCAGTACAAAAACTAAGCACTTAACAAATCTTCTGTTTCAGAACATATTTTATGTTTTTTTTCATGAGAACAAGAAAAAGTAACTAATTAATCCATTGTCAGAATTCTACCTTAGGCAAAAGAATAAGATGTAAAAAAACAGGACAGTTCTAGTTTAGAATCATGTTCTAAACTGTAAGAATTTATTACATTTAAGCCCCTGAGCCCCTCAGTGTTGCTACATTTCCTACTGACATGTCAAATTTCTGATATTATGAAATTTTGCAAATTTAGATTATTTTTTTTTTTCTGAATAAAACCTGTGTACTGCACTAAATCTTAACACACAGTAAATCTCAGACAAAAATGAAACAAAACAATTTTCAGTGCAGCTTCTTGAAAACCACTCCTAGTTTGGACTGCATGAGCATATGCTGACTTCACCAATAATATTGGAAAGACTGTAACTAGAAAGCAGAATAAGTCCTGGGAGAAAAAAATATGTTAGTGTTTGTAGTTCCATTGTTAGCCCATAGGCATACTTAATGAGATCAGCTTTATATGTGAAGATTGTTGTTGCTCACATGGGACCTTTTATCTCAAGAGCAGAATGTACTGGAATAGTTCATTAATATTAGCTATAAATCATAAGTACTTAGGACAAAACATTGATGTTTGATTTTGATACTTGCTATTCAAAATTTGTATGCTTTTGCTTAGTACCATTAAGTTATATTTTATATATGTCTGCAAGGAGACACTCATGTTTCTTTTAACATCTGACACAATTAAGTGTCTACACGCAAATTTAAAAACACAGAGCATAACTTCAAACCGAAAGTCTGGTGAACAATATGTCTCCTGATGCTTGAAATGTAAGCAACTACAATCTTTTTAAGACCAAAATTTCAAAGGGCATCAATAATGTACAGTATACATCTATTTCTAGATTGTATATCTTGGTATATTCTATTATTTATTTATGATGATCTCAGTTTCAATAAGTTATATCCTGTTGTCTCCCACAGAGGATTCTTATAAATGTTTTGTTGCATCTGATTATATTTTATTCTGCTAGTAAGATAGATCATTTCTGATTGTCCAAGAAAGTCTTAAATAAGAAATCAAACTTCTCAATAATTATCCAACTGTACCGAAAATCTTTTGAGGTTTTAGTCTTTTCCCAAATTATAAAAACAAATGCTATGATATCCTTTTAAAAAGGAAACCTGAAAAACTGCACCAAATTTGAAAGATAAAATCTTCATGTATTTAATCTGTACATAAAGAATAAAATGTACAAACTTGCAGAGTCTGACCAGACCCTTTTTGTTGCATTAAATCATATTTAGATGCTTCTCACTGAAAGCACCTTGGATAAGTATAGCATTGCATAGAATAATCTGCAGAGAAGACAATTTTCAACACATTATAGCCTAACATGAATAAAGTAATATGATTATTCAGATTAATTCAAAAATTTCCCAGACAAATCATTAAAAAAAGGAGATAAAATATGAACAAATGCACTATCAGGTTTTATCTATACGAATATGCATATATCCATATATAGATTGGATATACACAAGTATATATATATATATATTCTCAAATATACACACATAGAAAAGAGAAAAAATAAATATTTTAAATGCATTAATATGTTTTTTCTAATTTCCTTATTTATAACCTTCTAGGCATTGATTAAATCAGGAAAAAGAGTGGAAGGAGAATTAGCTGATGTGTTGTCACTGAGCTGTAACTGCAAACATATCCTTAGTGCATTAGTGCAGTTAAATACTTCTGAAACATTTTCTGTCTCTCTTTAACAAACTATGATTAGCCCTAAGTGGACAATAATTGGATTAATGCAACCTAAAAGACGAAATTCTATAGCAGAGGTTATAAGGTAACTAATACAATTAAAACACACACACACATACAAACAAAGCAAAACAAAACATAACAAAACAAACAAACAAACCAAACCAAACCAACCAACCAACCCCCCCCCCAAAAAAAAAAACAGATCCAGTGATTGCAGTATCACTTATTAACACATGTAGTGTTTGGGTTTCTTTCTTCTCTAGATTCTTCTTTTCCTTAATGTATACATTTGGAAGACTTGAATCCATTCATTTTCTTTGTAAACATATCTGTCTACTACATCTCTCCATTTAGACACAGAATGCTCAACTAAAAATGCCAAGAAATAGTTTGAAAATTATTTTCATTCTTTTCAGTAGAATGTGTAAAACCATATATATGACAGTTTGTGTCTGATGAAACTAATGGGCTATGTATGGAATAGCCCCACTGTATAATATGTCTTGAACACTTTAAAAAGAATAAAGACATTCATAATTAATATATTTACTATATTTATTTAAATTGATTGAAAAACCTACTTTTGTTACTGTTGATATTTCTGATGCTTCATCTTCCCTGACACACTCTTCCCTGAGACTAAAATAGCAAGGCTTAAACCAGTTGAATTATCTAGATACTATGATTTATTAAAAAAAACAACAAAATTCATGTGTAAATATTGTCTTGAGTAAGAGTTAGGTAAATATTTTATTGCACATTATCATAGAATCATAGGCTCATAGAATCCTTAGAGTTGGAAGTGACCTGTAAAGGCCATCTAGTCCAATTCCCCTGCAATGAACAGGGACACCACAATCAGATCAGGTTCCCCAGGGCCTGATCCAGCCTGCCCTTGAAAGTCTCTAGACCACAGAATCACAGAATCACAGAATGGCCAGGGTTGGAAGGGACCTCAAGGATCATGAAGCTCCAACCCCTCTGCCACATGCAGGGCCACCAACTTCCCCATTTAATGCTAGACCAAGCTGCCCAGGGCCCCATCCAATCTGGCCTTAAACACCTCCAGGGATGGGGCATCCACAACCTCTCCGGGCAGCCTGTTCCAGCACCTCACCACTCTCTCTGTAAAGAACTTCCCCCTGACTTCCAACCTAAATCTCCCCTCCCTCAACTTAAAACCATTTCCCCTTAACCTGCTGTTATCTACCCTTTCAAAGATTTGATTGCCTTCCCCTCTGTAGGCTCCCTTTAGGTATTGAAATGCTGCAATGAGGTCACCCTGCAGCCTTCTTTTCTCCAGGCTAAACAAGCCCAGCTCCCTCAGCCTGTCTTTGTAGGGGAGGTGGTCCAACCCCCTGGTCATCTTCGTGGCCCTCCTCTGGACCCTCTCCAACAGCCCCCTGTCTTTTTTTTGTACTGGGGACTCCGCACTCAGACACAGTAATCCAGATGGGGCCTCACAAGAGCAGAATAGAGGGAAACAATCACCTCCCTGTCCCTGCTGGCCACCCCTCCCTCTTTTGATGGAGCCCAGGATACCATTTGTCTTCTGAGCCACAAGGCTCATGTGTGCTGGCTCATGTTAAGTTTTTCATCAATCAAGACCCCCAGGTCCTCTCACCTCTTTAAGCTTGAAGCCGTTTCCCCTTGTCATATCACCATAGACTCTGCTAAAGTGTCCATCCCCTTTTTTCCTGTAGCTTCCCTTCAGATACTGAAAGGCTGCTATCAGGTCACGTTGGAGCCTGTTCTTCTCCAGGATGAACAGCCCCAGCTCTATCAGCCTGTCCTCATAGGAAAGGTGTTCCATCCTTTGGATCATTTTCGTATACCCCCTCTGATGCACTCTAACAGGTCCATGTCTCTCCTGTACTGAGGACTCCGTATCTGGACACAGTACTTCAGATGAAGCCTCACCATTGCAAAGTAGGGGGGCAGGATCACCTCCCCCAAACTACTGGTCCCAGCACTGACCCCTGTGGGACACCACTCATCACTGATCTCCATCCAGACACTGAGCCACTGACCATCACTCTCTGGACTTTATCCTGCAGCCAGTTCTTCATCCATTGAACAGTCTACCCATCAAATTAATTTCTTTCCAATTTGGAGAGAAGGATGTGGTGGGGTAGCATGTCAAAGGTCTTACTGAAGTCCAGACAGATATCAGTGGCTCTTCCCTTGTCCACTGATACAGTGACACTATCATAAACTAGGTGTATATAAACTCATTTCCACTAGGTTGGTCAAGCAAGATTTGCCCTTGGTGAAGCAATGCTATCACCTCCCTATCTTCCATGAGCCTAAGCACTACTTCCAGGAAGATCTGCTCCATTATCCTTCTAGGCATAGAGGTGAGACTGATAGGACGGTAATTCCTGGGGTCATCCTTTATTCTCTTCTTAAAAATGGGTGTGATGTTGCCTTTTTTCCAATCACCAGGGATTTCCCTTGATTGTCATGACTTCACCTGATTGCCACAGATTATTCTCCTAAGTGGCTAACTTACATTTCAAAGTCTGTCTCTGAAGATAAAGATTATTAAAGACATATACATATATATATATATATATATATAAAAGAGATGCTGAAAACTCACTTATTATTCATTCTTCCACACTAGATGTCAAACACATGAGTTTTCATGAACTAATCTTCAGTTAAATTAACAACTTTACAAGTGAGTCTTTCAGAAAACATTTTACACTGAATGTCTTACTATTTGACTGAATAATTATACTAAATTGAAACTTAGTAAAAAAGTTACCTGTCTTGTAGTATTCAGGGTGGTGAGACTGTGGCACAGCTGCCCAGAGAAGCTGTGATGCCCCATTCCTGAAGGTACTCCAGGACAGGTTAAATGGGGCCCTGGGCTGCCTGAGCTGGTGGTGGGCAGCCCTGTCCATGGCAGGGGCCTTGGTGGCCTAGCTATATTTTATTCCTAAGCTCTTATCTTCCTATATTTCAGCAGAATTCACACGAGTGGGTATTTAAAGAGAATGGAGATAGCCTCTCTTGATGTAAAGCTGCTCATGTCATTGTAAAGGATCCTGAGCACAATGCTCTGAAGGTCCAGTTCACAGCACTAAGTCTCAGCAGCTGGGCTGAGATACCAAGCACACTGTGGCTCCTTTCTGTGCATGGCACTAGTGAGGTGGCTGGGAGGTGGCACCATTTTCTTTGACTTTTGCTGGGCCAATGTCTGTCCCAGACTCTCCTTCCACAGCCATGTTTGAGTTAGCAGAGTGTGCAGCCACATGGAAGCACTGGGAAAGTGTTGTGGATTTCTTTCTCAAAAATAGATCATTTTAGTGTAAAGAACACTGGAACAATTAAATAGATCAATGTAACAATCCCTAACATCATGAAGATGTTGTTCCTTTTATGGAGTCAGTATGGCAGTCAGAATAATTGTGTACAGTTAAAAATGATTTTAGGCATTCTTACATTTTAATTATCATCTAGAAAGAAGACATATATTGCTGGTTATTCCGCATCACTTTAGGTAATTTATATATACAGCTACTGATTAGGCTAGCTAAGGAGTGCTTTTATCGTTAAAAACGTCAATTTATGTGAAAGATTTTTATGAAAATGTTGCTATACATGAAGTAGTATCCTACTCTTTCTGAAGTATTCTCATCTCCTTCTGGAACTTTTTCATATTCTTATTTTAGAAAGAACACATTAATGGCTAATTTAATTACTTTTTTCAAGAATGTGTTTAAGACAGAGAGAAAGAAGTAAACTCCTATTCACTAGAGAGTGGTCAATTTAATTTTATGGAAATAATGCTATAAAAACAAGCAAAAGACAAAACAACAAGTATACTAACAACAACAACAAAACCACATTCATGAGAGATTTAGTCACAAGAATAAATTTTGGCATTGGATGAAATTCATGAAAACTCACTTCATTCAAATCACAAAGTGGTTAGGTACCTGTCTATGTTTTAGGCCCATTCATATGGTTCTGGGAGCCTTTATTTGTTTTCTCCTTTGTCTAACATTTAGTCTAGATGAACATAATTCAACTATTGCTTTATTTTTCCAGGTGAATTTCAAATTATAGGCTTGTGCAGAATCGGAAAGTATACTGAAAAAATGGGGAGGACATATGCCAACTAGTTTCTGAGCTCTTTGATATCATTGCTTTATTGTGTTTTGTTTTGTGTGCATGTACTGCTGTTTTTTTGTTTTTTTTTTTTAAATAATTCTGATCCATAACATCAATCTGTTATAGAGACACACCTGTCTTCTTTAGGTCCATAAATGGACCAAATGGATAATAGAATGAGATTTTCAACAGGCAGACTAATAATATGCTGTTAGTTTATTTGAGGGAGAAAATATGTTTTATACTGCTGGTGGGAAAAACAACATTGCCGGAAAGCCTGGTGAAACTGAAAAGCCTCAAAATTTACCAATACATAAAAACAGAACATAATTGTTAAATAAACATGCATCGTACATGCATTTCTGAGAAATATATAACATCTACATGAATCTAGAATTTAAAAAATAGAATTACTTCTATTTTAGGAGTTTCATATATAAGAAATAACATCAATCTGAACAATGCCATTTCTACTCAGGTCTGAACTAGAAGTTTATAGTTTTTGTTATTCTTAGAATTCTTTTCTAATGTTAATGTGGTTTTGCTTGATGATTTTGGTAGTGTGTTGAGGGTATGAGAAAAAAAAAAGCATGGAATGCAGCTCACTGGGGCTGCACGTTTCTTTTTTTCTACAATTATTTGTGCCTTGTCTCCCCACTCCCCAGCTGATGCTCATGATGCCAGCCCACACAATAGCCTGGAGCTGAATGGGAAACACACCTCATCTCCTTATAGCTCCAAGATTCATGCAAGGCTGCATCCTTTTCAAGACTATACTAAACACAGTATTTTATCTGGAGTCTTTGTTTCCAGAAGTTTATATAAATGTCACCATAGCTACTTATGAGCCCCTTGTCAGAAGAAAAGCTCAAAAAGAAAACGGTATTTTTACCTAGCAACAGAAGTAAGTGATTGATCACAAAATTGGAAGTGAATATACAAACCAAAAGCATTAAATGCAGAGCAGGACAAGTTTGGAATGAATCTTTCTTTCCTCATCAAGGATTTATCTGCCTCATGCTTTGGCTGCCTTGTACTCTCTTTCAAGAAAAGCCTTTGAGAAATGAATTTCTCCTTCAATTTCTATGCTGTGCTTCTACTCAGATTTTCTGATTACTATTCAGTGTAATTAAGACATTTCAAAGGAGGTCACAAGATTCCTGCATCTCTCTTAGGTTGCTCGTTGCACTGTAGCCATGTTAAATAATCTTTCAAATATCTTTCCAATGGGTGTCCAAATAGTGGGACACCTTTTCCATAACTGACCAATTAGATTACATTTAAACCATGGGAGCCTGTGAGTTCAAGATTTGAGGGCTGCAGATTCTCCACCTCTGTTTTGCTCCAAGCCAAATACTGTAACACTTCATCAGTCACTCAAAGAAACTCCTTTAATGTGTAGTCACCTTGTGGCCTGATACTGTCTGCCATGCAATACAATAATACAACAGCTCTGTAGTCACAAGATGTTAATTTTAATTGCTGGTATATATAAGAACAATATATCTCAGCAATAAATGTCAGGTGTCTGCAGTGCTGGAGCCAAACAAATCAGATAGATCTGGTCCTCCCATCAGAATTTAGACAATTCATTGATTTAAGAATTGAACTCCAGAGGCTTTTCTAACAACAAAAACATGGAGGTTACTAGGAATTTTCTCAAAAGTATGTCCAGAACCATTCTCAAAAGGCCTGCTAGTACTGGAAGATTTTGAGAACTATCACTGTTAATGTTTCAGAAGAACTTGGGTGCCCATAGAAGCACAGGCATCTCTGTACATAATATATAGCCCAAGGACATGTGCAGATGTGTGCCTTGCCTTCATTCCTGCTCAAAGTGGAGGACTGTGAGACAAGGACAGAAATGTGAGCAGAGAGAACTGTACCAGCTTTGTGTTGCACCAGCATGTGCCCAACAGCATGAAATTTCAGACTACCTGATGCTTTTTGTTGCTGTTGTTGTTGTTGTTGTTTTGCAAAATATGAACTGAAACGGTAGCTTTCCACAATGAAAGTGAAATGTAGCCCTTTCAAACATCACCCAAAGAGATCAAAGCATTAAATCAATGAGTGGAACAATATTTGAGCGAGAGAACTATCTTTTTTTCTCACTTGCTTGAGCTCTAATACAACTTTTCACAGACTTTTAAACAACAAATTAATATATTCTATCTATATAAGGAAAAGTACTTCTGTTTCATATTTATTTGTTGTTAGTTTTTCCATCTTGTGTGACATTTTCAAGTTAACTCTTTCATATTCATCAACAGCAATTCAGTTGTCTGAAAAGTGTATTTTCCATAACCCAGCACTTCTCAAATAATTCATTCTGTTTCTTAGAATTATGAGAAACTATTAATACTTAAAATCATAGGTAAAAAGCTTCTCGCTAGCCATTAATAGTTACAATCTTATTGAATTAACCTCAATAAGTACAGTACAGTAGGTGAAACATAGACAAAGCACAAAAAGGATGTCAATTTTTTTTCATTAAAAATATCCCAGTAACCAACATCAGTCAGAAAAAGAAATTGGGCAGTCACTTTGCTTTCTATTTTCTAGGATTGCAGGTGTATGGAAAGATAAAATCATCAAGAGTCATCAAACACAGAAATTATCTGTTCGGACACACAAAAAAATTAGTTGTATTAGGGAATATAACCCCTTTACTATATAACACTTTCAGAATATATATGTATAGAACCTCATAAAACTATTTGAATAGCTTGAATTATAATGTAACTTTTATTAATACCAAAATGAAGGTGAGTTATATCATGGCCACTATTAGCTACAGGCTGCCAAGCACCATAAGATTCTCTGTTGCTGACTCTCCAAACTCATTTGCAAGAATTCTTCTATTTCTTTTTGCTGATGCTGTTCTGCAGAATGTCCTGAGTTTGTTTGTTTGTTTTTTTTCTCTTATTTTAATTTAAAATTATTTTTATGGGATTAAAACAACCACCATATTATTTTCCTTGGTGTCTTTAGTTACCATGCTCAAAGATCTATCATCAGGATACTATTCTGACACCAAATTATAAGTTCAGTTTAACTTTCTGATGACTGCTTGTTTCTTAGAAGTTGCCACCTGTCAGTCCACAAAGGAGAAAAATTTATATATCCTGTAAGATACAGTAATTCATTCACTTAATTTTGGATACTTAATGGCATGTATTGCAGTAAGAGATCAAAGTGAGAAAATATAACCACCATCCACTAGTTTGGAAAAAGTGAAAAAATGGTTTCTTTGTACATAAATTTCTCTATATTTATACTCACATAAATATCTGTAAATTTTAAAATATCAGACTCAATTATGTTAACTTGTCACTGCTGAATAGTTTTAGACCAGTACTATGTTAATAAACACAGAAAATATAAATACAGAATATCTTTGCAATTCCACAAGTAAGTACCAAGTAAGTCATGAAAGAATTTGAATGACAAAATTCCACTGAGCTTTTAATATATATGGATATATTTAAATATACAGAAAAGGGAAACTTTAGAAAGAAAATCTCAGGCACGCGCATAGCAATGGGAAATGGGAAAAAAAAAAAACAGTAAAAAATGCAGTAGTATTCAAGATTTTAGTACTAAGAATTATTTTCTACTTTTTTTTTTTTTTGGTGAACAAAACTCTTTTAGATGTTATATGATACACCTCTGCATGTCAACACAGTATGTTTAATGTCTTTTTAGTTAATTAATGTCTTTTAAGGCATTAATGACATCATATTATCACATTACCATTGTACATTAACACATCAAAGATCTTCATACAATTTGAAGAAAAATTATGTGTTTACTACTTACCTAACTGGGTCTCCTGAATTGTTAGCTTACTTTCCAATGGGTGTAAAAGCTTTGGTGGTTTATCTGTTAGTGGCGCTAGAAAAGAAAGAAATTCACATATATTGTTTTCTGATAATTATTGTGTAGAAAAAATCTTGATACATTGGCTCAGAAATGGTTTTTCTTTGTTCATGCCATAAGTAATGTTCATGCTTTGTGCAGAACTAAATGCTTTTACTTACAGAGTAAATATAGCACCACAATTAGATTATCTCATATACTGAGGTACTGGAGACACTTGTTAAAAAATATATATCTTTTCAGACTTTTTTTCACAAAAACCGTACAGCAATATCTTACAGTTTTGTGTTTTCATAAACATGCTTTAATGAAGTATTTTATTGCTTATTATAATATTTAAATATGTTCCTGCCAAATAGAGTCACTATCAGAGAAATAATATAGATAATCTAAGATTTGAAAGTGGATTAAAATAAAAGGGGTTCATTTTCAAAATTCAAGGGACAGATGCAGTGACGTAATGTTAAGACTCCTACTAAAATTACTTTCCTCTTCCCTTTTAATTTACTCTGAAATAATTACGGTAGAATAATGTAAATTGTAGAATAAGAGTTTTGTCATGGTCAAAAACATTCTGAAGGTGCTAATAAGAACTTTCTGAAACATGTTCAAAACATGCTGCTGAACAGTGCAGCTATTAACTAGATTCATCACCTTATGTATACTTAATTAATAGAAGTGACATTGATTATTGCTACTTTCATATTACAAACAACTACTGTTAGTAAGTCTGTTCTACCGATGTCTGACAGACAAGTGCATGATATATGAAAAGAACATTCACTTTTTTTCTTTAAATGATTAGTAAGTATTCATGGGAAATCTCCAACTTTTAGCTCCCTGGAACATTTTGATATTTAGCTTTTCAACATTAATTCACATTTCAGTCTTTAACATAGATTATGGGCTGTCAGAGATTTAAAGCACTTTTGACATTTTGATATAACTGTATAATATTTGTTCACTCAAACTTGTCAAATCACTACTTCCTTTCTTACTGACACACATTCACATGTGTGTAGGTTTAATCTACTAAACACACTCATCTCCTGTCAGTTGAACTGAGGGAGAGGTTGAGCTGCTTTCTCTTTACTGCACTCATTTTACTCTTTCATTAAATTATCAATGCCCTTTAATAGCTACAGTACTAACATTGCATGCAAGAAGTAGAGAATGAATCCGTATTTTGCTGTTTCATAGATATTTTTCTTATTTGACCAATGCATAAATCTGCCCAGTTATTATAACAGAATTATAGAATGGCTTGGGTTAGAAGGGTCTTAAAGATCATCTAGTTCCCTCTGCCATCACTGCCAATCAGTAAAACAAGCACTAGATCAGGTCACTCAGGGCCTTGAACACCTTCAGATATAGGGCAAAACCTTATGTGTTGATACACCAGTGCAAGGGATGAATCAAAATACCTCTTCAGGGAAAAGATCTAGATTAGGTGCACAAACACTTTCAGTTCATTTTTCTACTTTCTACAGGAAATCATTATGCGTTAAAGACTTCAGAGACAGCCCACAGTTATTAAAGATTTTTATACAATATCTCTGGGTTGTTCCTTTTCTTTCCACTGATGTCCCTATCTCTCTTTCTCCTGCTCTCCTGTTTTTTATTTTATTTTATTTTATTTTATTTTATTTTATTTTATTTTATTTTATTTTATTTTATTTTATTTTATTTTTCTTATGAGCTAAAGTAGGTGGAAGGGAAAAGGATCCAAGTTGTGTTTTTCTTAAACTACAAAATTAGTCATTCTCAATCTTAACTTCTCCATCAAGACTCAGAATTTATCAGCACATTGCCATTTAAAAAAATCATCCACTTTGAATTTAAATTTAGTTTTGCAGTTCTGTCACTCTCAACTCAATTACCATTTATCAGATAGTGTTTTCTGAGTCACTGTTGTTCTAAATCTGTTTTGAGACTCTTCAAGAAAAAAAGTTTCTCATTGTATTAAAGATATAACTGTTTCAGTTTATCTGAATGCAACAAATGAGGCTATAAAACAATATTTATGGTACTGTACTGAAGATATCTAAGAGGCTTCCTACTATTAAATGAATTGACATAAAATCATTAATATTAGCAATTTATAAATAAATCACAATTGAACTGATTATGAAGTTATAATTTATGCACAACACAATTTTCCTATAACTTCTGATATCCAATTCTTCCGCAAAGAATTTCACAGAAGAAATATTGTTGAAAACAATTAGATTTATAACTGATATATTAGATTCACAGGAGTACTCAGGCTGGAAAGACATTCTGAAGATCAAGTGGTTTAAACTCTCGCTGAAAATAAATTCAATAGATCAGACAGTCAGTAGGTTAGTACATCATCCACTGAAGTTCTAAACGCCTTTGTGGATGGAGAATTCACTACTTCAAGTATTTAATCCTCAAAGCACTGGACTCAATCCAGCATATGTCTTTTTCAACAGTGAGGAAACAAAACTTTGACAGAACATTTCCAGTGTGCTCTCATAGGTGCTAAATGGTTGTGTAGGAACACTTTCCTGTACCTGCCAGCTAAATGTTTGAGAAAAAAATGTCCCTTGCTGACTGTGGTTCAACTTATTTTATACCTGGACTTCTAGAATCTTATCTGCAAAGCTTTTTTCTACTCAGTCAGACCATGCCCTAAACTACTGCTTATTCCAGAACTAGGGCAAGACTTTGCATTTGCCTTTGTCCAACTTCATGGTCATCAGTACCTGTCTTCAACTTGTCACGATCTCTCAGCAGCTTTGATCTCCAGCACACACCCAGTCCTCTACTTTTGCTGAAACTGAACTTTATTCCATCATGTAGCAGATGTAATACATAAGCTCTTTAATCAAGATTAAAACACTATAATAATAATAATAAACTATAAGTTTCCTGTATCTTATTTTAAGGTGATATCTGCCAGTATTTTTGGCCAGGCAGAATGAGCAACACAGCTGTAGGCACATCTATGGTTCAAGCAGTTATATCTGCCACATAGAAAACCAAAACCATTCCTGAGCATACTGCATTTCAAAGTTTTAGCTATAGGGAAACATTGAAATAGAGTGATACAGGGAAGGAAAATCACCTCACTGTCTTACTGTACTTAAGAAATCTGTCTATCAAATTTTAAGACAATTTGAAATGTACTCTCAATCAATCTACACCTTATGTGCATATTATTTTATTTATTATTCTATTAATATATGTTTTTCTGGCAATTAAGCCACGTGAACCAAAACAAATGTGAGAAGATTTCAGCTGCCCCTCTGCATTTCAGTTTTACGCTGTTTGCAGATAAATAGGCAGCACAGAGCTTCTGCAATCCTTGTTTAGTTTAGAAACTCTGAAGTAGACCTATTGTCTCCTATAAGTAATTTCAAATCCTTCAGACCATGAGGTATTACATTTTTAACTGGAGCAACCTATCATATAACAGACTATTCAAAATGAGTACATTTTTCAGTTAGAGATATTGAGGTACAGTTATCTGGAAAGTTCAACAACAAAAAACAAAATGTTATCCTTTCTCTCTGACTTTTTACTAAATATAAAGAACTGGGGAAAAAAACAAACAAAAACCACAAAAAAAAAAAAGCACAAAATCTCACAACTATAGTATCCCTTAACAAGCTAAGTACTCTTTATTTTTTTTAGAAGAGCTTTCAAAGCACTTCCTATAATACAAAGAACCAGAATTCTTTTCCCTGTTGCTAAATAATAGAGAAGGTCCTCTTCCCACTACGTACTTATCATACGATTGTCAGAAGGAACAGCCCTCAGATTCCTATTTCTATTCTTACATAGGAGATTGTCAAGTTTCTTTGCAAGAATCTTAATTCCAGAACATTATTGTCTACTTATGCATGGATGTAGTATCTTTCTCTTTCCCTCTCTTCCCCCCGCCCTCTTTCCCTTTCCTTCTTCTTCCCCCTCCACCTCTCTCTTTCTTCTGCATCTTCTCCCCCCTCTTCACCTTCTTCTCTTTCTTCTCTTTCCCTCTCTATTTCCTTTTCCCCTTAAGTCAAGAATCTTATTCCAGATAAAGTTAACAAAAATTCCAATACAAACAAACAAAAATAAAACAGTGTTTTTTGTTTTTGTTTTTGTTTTTGTTTTTGTTTTAGCTCAGCTTCTCATAAGTAAAAGCAGTTTGATCAAATCCACTTTACACTCCATCTTTGATTTCAGAACCATAAGTGTAGAATGGTTTTCAAAGAAATTAAAAGAAAACTAAAATAAATTAAAAAAATATAAGTGAAATAACCATTTCTGAAACTGTATTTAAAATTAATATTTAATTTTAAACTTACTGTTCCTGTGCAAGCATAATGATTGTACTCAAACAGAAAGTAACTAACTTTATATTCCTTATCTACAAGATTGGATGCACATTTAAAATGTATTGAAATATTTGTCTTGTGGTGAAAAAAAACAAAGAACCATGACAGTAAGTTACCCAGCTATAAACTAGCCAGAAGGTAATACTTCCACATTGACTGCTTATTTCTATATTTTTCTTTCTAAGCTAAATCTTTAACTTCAGATGCTCATGGTCACATAGTATATCCTATTAATGTATGCAAACTTCTATTATTTGAGGAGACTTGACAGTTTCATATAACTAATGAAGGAAAGCTTAATCTGAACTGCACATCAAAATATGACTAATCCTGAGTACAAAAATAATTACATTGACTCAAAGCACACAAGCTTAGTTATAATCAGTAATATCATTGATAATAATTTCAAAGATATATGCTTGTGTCTACTCACAAATTGCTCAGATTCTGCTATGGACATTGTGATAATTACAAATAGTCTTTATTTCTTAGAGGCAGACAGGACTATGTGGAGCTGTCTTCAGCTCAGAAACACAATTTATTGTCTGTAAGGACAGGAAAATTCCTGCAAGGCAGTAAATTCACTAGGATGGTTGTCATGGTCATTTTGAGTTATCTGTATTTTAGAACATTTCTTGTCTAAGTATTTTATTGAAGTAAAACTTACTTTCTGAAGATGAAAAGCTTTCTGATCATTCTAAGACATGGTGTAATACAATGAGCCTCTTATGTTTATAAATTCATCTTGTTTTTAAAAAAAAAATGACTGGCATGTTCCTGGAAGATATAACCATAGTACTGTTCAAAAAATCCTCCACTTTTTTTATTGTCTCATTAAAATATACTTTCTTGCTTTCCTGCTCTTCTGATTTTTCAGTTTTTTTTTTTTTTTTTTTTTTTACCCCCTTTGTGTCCACACTGTTCTGTTAGGGTGGCATAAACGAATGACTGTGGGGAGAAGACACTCCCCTGTAGCAGCAGTATATAACAGAATGTAATAAAACTAAGTATGTGCAGCCTGAACCTCCATATCCAAATACGTCACTAGATAAATTATTTTCTTTTTTGAAATAAATATGTGGCAAGATCTTTTATAAGAAGTGAAGTATTTATACTTGTTTGAGACTTCTAATAAATATGATGCCTCAGTTACAATCAGATTATCTATCATTCACAAATGCATTATTTAAAATCATATACAACCTAAATTCCACAGCAGCTCTATAGTAACATTCTGCCTCACTGTGTGAACAAGCCTGATTATACCCTCAATCAAACAGGTCAAACGGAGGGCAGATACAAATAAAGATCCATATAAAGCTATTAGGGATATATGCACGAATAATAACATCATAAATTAACTGCTTAATGTGACTTGGTTATAATAATGACTGACTGAAGATCAGATTTTATCCGTTGAATTGTTCCTATAAATCTTGAATTTTGAGATATAAATTTGGCCTTTTCTCTCAGTGTATGCCTTTAGTGTTTTTTTCTGTTATCACAGATTAAAAAAAAAGCCAACATTACTGATTTGGGCATACAAATAAAGCGTCTTTATTTCCCATACTAAATCCTTCCAAGTTTGTTTTTTTTTTTTCCCCTTTTTTTAAACATTTTTCTTTTTCATGAAATAACAATGTGATGCAGTGAATTACTTTACTGCACAGGAAGCACAGCACTTTCTGTGAGAAAATGCAGTAGGTATGTAGATAAAGCAGTAACAAAGTTAATAAATATTCAATGCTCATTAATTTTTTATTATTATGCAAATAAAATGTTTTTTTTAGGCAAGAGTTTCTATGATGCATGTTGTGAAAGGAGGAGGCACTGAGGAAATGAAGATGGTGTTGTGGTTTAACACAGAAGGTGGCTTGGCACCAAAGAGTCGATCACTCACTGCCTCTACTTCCCAGTGCCATGGGGGAGAGAACGGGGAAAAAGAGGAGAACTCATGGGTTGAGATAAAACTATTTATAAGATAAAAGAAAAGGAAAATGAAAATAGTAATGACTATATATATATATTTATACATGTATATATATATATGTATATATAAAAATATATATAGATGTATATAACAAGTGCTGCACAGGCAATTGCTCACTACTCCCTGACTGATGCCCAGCTAGTCTCCCAGTGACAGGAGGAGAGCCGGATGAACTCCCACTCCTTTCACAATTCCTTCTGCATGATGTCATATAGTATGGAATGATCCTCTGGTGAATGTAAGTAAGCAGTCCAAATTAACAAAGTTTAGTCATAGAATTAGGCCCTCCTAGCTCCTATTGCCCTTCACCTAGTAGGGCCTTGGCTCTGTACAACATGGCTCAGCAGCAACTATAAACATCAGTGTATTTGTTATCGACATTATTTTTCTTCTAGAACCAAAACATAGCATCAAACCACACATGCTGAAGAAAACAATTCTCTCCCAGCTGAAACCAAGAAAGATGGGAAGAATATTTATTTCTAGGAAGACTTTTAAAATGTTTTAAGCTTGTGAGTGACCATGATCAAGAGGCTAAATAATGGAGGAGAGGAACAGATGCAGCCAGGTGTTGGGGTTTTCATTATATACCTATTTCTAATTGAATATGATAGGACATTTGCACTACTCCTATGATGTCAGAGTAGGTGTATATATTCCTCCTTTCTTCCATTTTCTTAAACACAATGGTTTTTCCCAACAGTCTCCAAGGAAAAAGTCCTAATCATCAAAATACTCTCATCACAGATGTTAATTCACCTATGAAATACAAAAGAAATACAAAAGAACTGAACTGTATATGTAGTTTAAACCAATGAGTGACGTATCAGCCTAATATTATGGCAGTATCTGTTTCTTCCTGTGGCAGATTTAGAATTCTTATTTTGAATCACATGCTGAAGCATGTTCTGTCTGCATGGTCTGTTCAGTTTGTTCAGTTTGTTCAGATCATCTGAAAGAAATAAGAAATGTTGCTTCTGTTGCGTTAAACAAGTATGTGATACATTATCTGTGTGTTCTATTAAAGGTGGTCTTGTTAGCAGAAGAATGAAACCACACATTCAGGAGCACTGAATTCGCTGTTGTATAAGCCCACACAATTTCACTCACCAGGAATTTTGTTTTGCTCTCCTAACATTACTGGCTTGCATGATGCCTTATGGCCAAAATGACCATCTTTGCTCCTGCTAGAGTACCATAAATTGATTCTTTCATTTAACTATCTTCATACTATCCCCACACCTGTTGCTCATCACATGTTACAGGATGGTGTAATAGACAATGTCAGTGGAATCTGGCATTGCAGTCTTACAACAGTTATATAAACAACAGCAATGGGATCAGCCTCAAAACTTCTTCCAGCCCTTGCAGTGGCAACTAAGAGACAAATAGTCAAAGACAGAGAAGACCACTGCAATTGCCGTGTTTTAATATTCCAAAATTGTGCTCCTGGTTTGAATTCTGTTATCTCTACAATTTTATACACACATAGCTTTCTCTAAAACACCTTGTTTCTCTAGTATAGGGCCTATCTCACTCTTTATCACTATATAAGAAAAGGATTAAATAAATCCAGTTGACCTCAGTTAAGCTCTTTGTGCTGTTGATTCTAATACTGCTTCTATTCCAAGACAAATGAAAAGCTTTTGGATCTTGTTTCCTAGTTTTTTTCAAGGCTGGCGGCTCATATAAATGACTTTTAGAGGGATCTATATAACCCATGAACTCTTACCGTAACTACTTTGGGACAGTTTGAATCAATGAGTGTATTCTTCTTTCCACAGCAAGTTGCCTTTGTTTATGATCAGAAATGTTGTGTGCTATATAAATCCTGTATATGACTTGGGAAACAAACTGAAACATAAGCAGTATCCTTAACAACTGAGCTACCTGAATAGTTTACATATTTGTGAAGAAAAATAGAATTATGTGACTCACGAGGTTTATGAAAAAATAAGAAAAGTTAGATTCACACATGTCACATCAAGTAAGCATCCTTCAACACATTATTAAAATTTCTCTGTATATCATCACTGATCCCTATCACATAATTCCCTTTACTGTATTATGTTCTCTATGACTAAACCAAACATACATTTTCTTAGCAATTACTCTGCTGTGCTTACTGGAAGGCTTACCAAAAAATCTCACTTTAGTAAACATGTTGTCCAATTATCCAGAGCCAGGACATTGGATTTAGGAACTTTTCCTGCATTGCTTTTATTACTGCCTCTTTTTTTTTAGAGAGTCAAAGTAGATGGTTCTTGGAAATACTGTAACTCATAACCTTTGAACACAAATTCTGGATACTTTATGCTTTTTTTCCATAATTAAATCTTTCTGCTGATAAGGTTGACATTTCAGAATAAGATTTCTCAGTCTCTGAGGAGGCCTTGTGAAGGGAATAGGGCTTTGTGCTCCATGACCATTTCCACCCTTCCAAAAAGCTGACATTTAAAGTCCTGACAATTAAACTTTTTACTTATTGCATTGGCTTTTCTCCTTCAGAATTTGTGGTCAACCTTTTAATTTTGTTTCTCTATTTCATAATCATGTAATTTAAAATTTAACTTGCTCTCATTCTCTCTGTTCTGTCATGAATCTGTACATCTTTTTCATATGTTCTCCAAGTCATCTTAGTGATTTAGGTCATCTAAATCTACCTTTGCTTGGCTAGAAATCTGAATATGATTTCCAGTGGTCCAAAAATTAATTGAGAAAAATTCTTTATTTATAGTTTTGTGAATACTGTTGTTTGTTTGTTTGTTTTAATTATTTTTAATTTTATTTTAGTACTTTGATTTGACCGCACAATAAGTTCTTTGTCCTCTCAGGCAGCTATTTTTAAATCTACTCCATTAAAGGAGATCCTTTCTTTTTAACCTGGGAAATTTTAAACTTTAGGGAAAGAACTGACACTACAAGCTTCAAGAAAAGCAAGAGGAGTATTCGGGGAACACAGACTAGCTTATCTCACCTTGATCCCTGGAAGGTGACTGAGCAAATAGTTCTGGAAACAGTCTGCAAACACACAAGGGACAAGAAGATGACTGGAAGTAGTCAGGATGGATTTACAAAGGGGAGATTATGTTTAATCAACCTGACAGCCTTCATTGATGAGATGGCTGGCCCAGTGAATGAGAAGAGAACAACGGATGTCATTATTTTTGACTAAGCAAGGCTTTTGGCACTGTTTCCCATAACAATTTCATTACTAGAATGATGACAATTGATAAGTGAATAGTAAGGTGGGCTGAAAACTGGCTGAACTGATGGGCTCAGAGGGTTGTAATAAGCAGCATGAAGTCCACTTGGAGGTACAACTAGTATTGCACCCCAGGTTTCAGGCCTGGGGCCAGCACCGCTTAACTTCTTAATTAACAACCTAGATGATGGGACAGAATGCACTTTCATCTAGCTTGCAGATAACACAACACCAGGAGGAGTGGTTGACACAGATGATGTTCAATGTACTGACATTCAGAGAGAATCTGACATGCTGAGAAATGGGCTCTTACTGGGAATCTTACAAAGTTCAATAAGGGGAAATGCAAAGTCTTACTTCTGGGTAGGAATAATCTCTGGCCTCAGTGGAGGCTGGGATCTGACTGGTTGAGAATCAACTTGGTAGAGAAGGACCTAGGGGAATACATTAGACATGAACCAGCATTGTGCTCCTGAAGTGATGAAAGTCAAAAGCACCTTAAGATGCATTAGGCCAAGTGTTGACAGCAGGGGAGGTGATTTTCCCCTGCTAAGCCCTGATGAGACATGTCTAATGTACCAGGTCCTGTTCTCTCCAGTATGAGACAGACATAGATGAACTGAGATAAGCATGATGGCTCACAATGATAACTAAAGGATTGAAGCATCTGATACATGAAAGAGAGGCTGAGAAAGATGGGACTGTTAAGCATAGAAAGCAGAAGGCTTGGGAGCTTCTTAACCACTCATAATAATATCTGATGGAAGGAATAAGAAAGAGAGCCAGAATTTTCTCAGTGGTGCCAAGTGACAGGATGAGAGTCAATGGGCATACAAGGGATATACAACAAACATACTAAATTCACATATGTCACATTGTGTATAGTTAGTGAAAATACAGGAAATAGTACTTAACTACAAATTTCTTCATTGTGAGGGTGGTTACACCCAGGATCAGAGAGTCTGTGGAGTCTCCATCCTTGAAGATGCTGAAATACCGATGGGACACAGCCCTGAACAACCTGCGCTTGCTGAACCTGCTATGAGCAGTGGGTTAGACCAGATAATCTCTAGATGCATTTTTTAGACAAAGCTGTGAGTCTCACTCTTGTGAGCTTACAGAATAATTACTTTTTATTACTATTTTTACTTTTAGTAACTATTTGCACTCATAATGAGGTTTAGAAAATCTTGGTGATTCCCAAGCTGTCCTGGGTAGTGGCTGTGTAGACGAGCGTCAAGGCAGGCTCCATGCTGAATAAAATGCATGAAATATCTCTACAGCTTATACAAAGGATCTGCTTGGTTCTACACTGTGTGTATAGATGCAACCATTATAATAGCAGATTTCCTGGTACAGAGGACTTCAGGTTTCCTAATCTTTTCACAAATCTGCTTGAAGTCTAAGCATGCAAGTTTCATAGAATTTGGTTTTGTATTATCTAATAATATCTATATCTATATTAATATTAATGTCTACCCAAGTGCACAGAAGCAAAAAATTGCACAGTACCTGTAAGAGGGAGTAGAAGATGCCTGAGAACAGCTATATCTGGCGCTTCACTTATTGCCTGACTGATGTGCCAAACTTTGAATAAAGCTTGCCATACAAATCCAGTATGGCAGATGTTATATTAACACATATCATATGGTCACTTGGCAGTGAAGAGAGATTAGACATCATAAGCATCTGAGCTGCAGAAATGTTACTAAATCTTGTGGTTACACAACAATAACTTATTCCTGGGTGAATTAAAAAAATCTACTTGTAAAAAAGAAATGCACATATACATATTTACTAAATGTGTGAAAAACAATACCCAAACCTGAAAACCTTATTGAAAATAATACTGAAACATAAAACAATCAAGAAACATAAAACAAGTCAAAAAATGTCCTCCTCTAATTATGAGCATGTTGCGAAAAAGGAATGTTGTCAGCAAACAGATAAGATCAAACTGGATTATTTCTTTTTCAGATTCTATAACAGGAACAGTAACACTTCTCTCTCTTTAGTCAATATATTCTTTAAAGAATCCTTCCACAATGTTTCTTTAGGAACAGAAAAGAAGTGATTGGACAAAGTTTACTTTATGAAGTACGGAAATTATTACCTGATAGTACATCTGTAAATTAATCTGTGTATGTTTACTTTGGCAAGAAATCCATGCCACTCTATTTGCTGAAGCACTACAATCATAAAATTACAGAAAAAAAAATCTTGATTAGTCAGTTTTCTTCATAATAAAATATCTTAGTCCAAGAGGAATTCTAATTTAGAGGCTTCCTTCCCATTTTCCCCCAGAGCTGTTATTTCTTTTAAATATAAGGTGGAATTTATAATGAAATGTACATATTGTTTACACAGAAAAAGGAAGGCTTATTTGGGATTTTTTAATTAATTATTATCTGTAATGGTAAAATACAATTTAAGAAACTTTACATCTTCACTATAAATGTCTATTTTTCATGCTAGAGAATCTAAAAAATAACCCAAATGTTATTTTATTTTTTGGAGGTTAGAATAGAAGTGTTCATTTTGGATACAACATTTAGTGTCAGGCCACCTTGACAATACTCTTCATCTGCCTAGGTTTCAGCATCTTGGTTCTTGCAGTAAAACATTTCATATTTCTATATTGTCTATAATATCTAAGTCTATATTTTTATTTTTATTATATTTTTATTTTTATTTTTATTTTTATTGTCTATAAATATCTAAGGTGTGGGGGGCAGAGTGGCGAGGCCGGACTCTTTTCAGCAGTGTGTGGAGACAGGACAGGGGGAAACGGCCGAAAGCTGCAGCATAGGAAGTTCCACAAAAGTGTGCGCAAGAACTTCTTTATGGTGAGGGTGACAGAGCACTGGAACAGGCTGCCCAGGGAGGTTGTGGAGCTCCTTCTCTGGAGATATTCAAGACCCACCTGGATGCCTACTTGTGCAACCTGGTGTAGGGAACCTGCTTTGGCAGGGGGGTTCGACTTGATGATCTCTGGAGGTCCCTTCCAACCCCTACAATTCTGTGATTCTGTGACTCTGTGATTCACAATATTTTGGTTTTAATCAAATCCAAAGTTAATAGATCATAAATATTAGAAAATAAAATTTGAATTTTCAACAGAGGGACTAGCTTTCTATGTCAGAATTTCTTAATTTATCTTGGAGTTTGTCTACAAGCTACTATTTAGAGTCATACAGAGATCTGAGTCTCATTAGAAAGAAGACACATTAACACACCATTGTGTCTGGGTGGAAATACTGTATTTCATCAGCTTAATAATTTGTGCTGTTGAGCTTGTCCCCTGCAAACAAAGCTGTGCTGCTTCTAAGGAATGAGCTAAGTGCTGATGTGTAATACCTCACTGTGATGTATTTTTAGTCATTTAAGTGTACTAACCTACTAAACCAGTTTCCCAAAAATGGTAGAAGTACTTAGAGGCTTAAATGTCATGCCAAGTCTCAAGATGTCATGAGTTGCTATGGATCTCATTTGTTTAACTTATTGTAAATCTAGGAAGAGGAATCTAAATTCCTGGAAAGCAAGTGACTTGCTTGAAAAGCTTTCGTTGGCTGAAAACCCAGTTTTCCAGCAAATTAGACTCTTTCCCAGTGGAAAAATAAACCTGT
This sequence comes from Perdix hodgsoniae, assembly GCA_035772895.1. NCBI lineage: Eukaryota > Metazoa > Chordata > Aves > Galliformes > Phasianidae > Perdix > Perdix hodgsoniae. Next base: position 2,380,181 of record JAPSGF010000025.1, read on the forward strand.
TAATGTAGAATGTCTGTATAAAGTATGAACATAACTCATTTTGCTTACAAATACTCTACTTCTGCTTCATACAGCTGACTTCATTTGCTTGTTCAAAGAAGCGCATAAACTGTTACATTGGAGAGAACGTAAATAAAAGGTATTATCCTGCAGTAGCAGCCACATCTTTGTGCAGTGCACTGGATAGGAACTGTAGACACAAAAGACTAGCATCTCTATTTGATAAGAGCATCTCCCTTGTGAGGAAAGGCATAGAGCCCAGGAGCTGTTCAGTCTGAAGAAGAGAAGGCTGAGAGGGGATCTCATCAATGCTTATAAATACCTAAAGGGCAGGAGTCAAGTGGATGAGGTCAGGCTCTTTTCAGTGGTGCTCAGAGACGGGGCAGGGGGCAATGAGAAGAGACTGGAACATAGGAGTTCCATACAAACATGAGGAAGAACATTACTATAAGGGTGACAGAACACTAGGACATGCTGCTCAGAGAGGTGATAGAGTCTCCTTCTCTGGTGACGTTCAATGGGTCTTGAATGACCCATCTGGACACTTTCCTGTGCAACTTCCTGTAGGGAACCTGGTTTTAGAAGGGGGGTTGGACTCAGTGATCTCTAGAAGTTCCTTTCAACACCTACAATTCTGTGATTACATGTGATTCAAAGTTTCATCATGCTGTTTAGAGTTAATCAAGGGGGAACAGAAAATAAGGACCTGGGTGTTCTGGTACACAACATGTTCTTTGCCCAGAAGCCAGCAGCGTGCCCTTGTGGCCAATGACATCCGGGGGGGGGGTTAAACTCACTGATCTCGAGGTCACTTCCAAACTCTGCAATTCTGTGATGGTGGTGGTGCGACAAAAAGTGATGCCTCAGCTAGAGTAGTGACAGGCTTAATAGGCTAAAGTGAACTAAATTCAATTAATCTTTCAGTGAACTAACAACAGATTGTAACCAGGATCAAAATAAATTTTAAAAACACTTCAGAGAAAAGAAACTCTAAGAAAAAATTAACTTCTGCATCACGAATGTGCACAATTGGTAACCATACTCAAAGAGGAAGAGAAAAATAAGCAAATCACTCCCAAACACACTTTGCATTAGGAATAGTGGAGAAAAGTTCTGCCACAAGAACTCACACTAGAATAATATTCTTCCAAGGTTTTCTATAACACTTTTTTTGACTGCTAGCCTTTTTGCAAAGCAAATAATGGCCAATTACTCCTCTAAGTTTTGTAATTTTTTTGAAAAAACAAACAAACCAAAACATACTAAAAGCTGCTAGTGAATGATGGTCAGAATATTAACAGCTGAGCCTTGGCAGTGGACTTAGGAAAATCTAAAATACTTCTTCAATCTCAAGAATGAATTCTTACAATAAACTTCTTCAATTTTATAAATTATCATGAGGAAAAAAGGTACTTTAAGCACAGTCAAATATTCTGAGATGATTTGCACACATGTTAAGCATTTTTATTATTGCACATGCATGTTAAATGCATTTACTATAAAGGATTTACATCATTAGTAGATATTTTCGCCTTTATACTGTTCTCTATAATCTTTTTTTTCATAGGTCTGAATGTATTTCTAGTTTCTCTTTTCTACACCCTTTCCTGTATATTTTTAGTAGTTACAATGTGCATTTCTCTGGTGTTTATGGTTTAGAAATACGCAAATGGAAAAAGATAGGAGTTGGACAAACAAAAGACTGTGCTATTTAACAAGACAAAAAAAAAAAAGGTAAATAAAACTTTTAAATGATAGGCAGATAACTTTAACTACAATGCCACATTTTTCTAACAGTAGGATGGCTAAAAATTGGGCAATTAATAGACTTATCTTACTAATCTCTAATGAAAGATTCAAATAAATTAAGTAGACAGAGATGGAAAAAAGAATAGCTCACTGAAAAGTGAAAATTAAAATGTGCAAAATCCCCTTCACCCTATTTGCTGAAAAATATTTGCTTATATGGTGCCCCAAGGTTAACTCTTAACTGTACTCCTTTTTTTCTTAAAGATTTTCCTGCTTCTCAGCACTTTTGTCTGTATTTCATGTTGAACTCCTCAGCATAAATAATTTCCACAAATTTATAAGTGGATCAATACTGTTGCCCTACAGCTCCACCTGTGTCACCTTAATTAAGCAGATCTAGTGGTTATTGAAATTGGAATGTCTATAACTTCATAATTGCCTCACCAGGAGCAAGCTCTGTTTCTGAGGCCACTCCCATGAGACGTCAATGGCTGCAAACCAGTGATCCAGTCTTTCTCTGCATTATCTATAGGTAATAGGTCCTCAGAGCAAGCCAAATTCTCACCACAGATTTCCTCTTAATCAAGATTTTTTTTTTTTTTTTTTTTTTTTATATTTCACTAACTATGGAAGTCTGACATCACAGAACAGAACAAAAAAGGAAAATAAAATGTTTGGAAATATCAATATAAAAGAACTACAAAATGAGTGAAAAAAGAAATGCTTAACTGAGATGAAGTGAAAAAGAATACTAAGAGAAATTTTCAAAAACTGTGAAAAATACTGGGCATGTAACTTCAAAAAACAGGTAGAATAAAACAAACAAACAAAAAACACAACTAATTTGAACTCAGCATGAATCTGTATTCCCACATTCCTTCTCTCCAACATGTTCAGTGGCATAGATGGTGGCATCAAGTGCACCATTAGCAAGTTTGTGGCTGACAGCAAGCTGAGCGGTGCAGTTGATACACTGAAAGGAAGGGAAGCCATCCAGAGGGACCTGGACAAGCTAGAGAAGTGGTCCCATGAAAACCTAATGAGATTCAATAAGGTCAAGTGCAGGGTACTTATACGAATTGGGGGAAAGATCTCCTTGAGATCAGCCCTGTGGAGGAGAACTTGCGAATCCTGGTGGAGAAAAAGCTGGACATGAGCCAGCAGTGTGTGCTTGCAGCCCAGAAGGCCAACTGTCTTCCGGGCTGCATTAAAAAAGCAGTGGCCATCAGGGAGTGGGAGGTAATTGTCCCCCTCTACTCAGATCTTGTGAGGCCCCATCTGAAGTACTGTGACCAGGCCTGGGGCCCCCGGTACAGGAAGGATGTGGAGCTCTTGAACTGGGTCCAGAGGAGGGCCACTAAGATGATCAGAAGACTGGAGAACTATGAAGAAAGGTTGAGGGAACTGGGGTTATTTAGTTTGGAGAAGAGAAGGCTCCAGGGAGCCTTCCAATTGTTGAAGGAAGCATATAAACAGCAGGGAGAATGGCTGCTTATGAGAGTGGATACTGATAGGACAAGGATGAATGGTTTTAAACTGAGATGGGGGGGATTTAGGTTAGACAGTAGGAGGAAGTTTTTTAAACAGAGGGTGGTGACACACTGGAACAGGTTGCCCAAGGAGGTTGTGGATGCCCCATCCCTGGAGTCATTCAAGGCCAGGCTGGATGTGGCTCTGGGCAGCCTGGTCTGGTGGTTGGTGACCCTGCACATAGCAAGGGGTGTGAAACCAGATGATCGTTGTGGTCTTTTTCAACCCAGGCCATTCTATGATTCTATGAAATAATTTGTGATATTTAGCTACATGTTGCTGGATCTCTTTATTAGCTATTAACATGATTAAGTACATTTTTCTTATCTGATTTAATTAGCTGTAGTCAAAAAGAACTATTCTGTGTTGGGCATTAAAGATACATGACACATATTTTCAAATACATGGACAATTATTGTGAAAACAAATGTAATAGCAGCTTTCACTAGCCCAAGGCAATTACAATTATGGGAAGGGCTTGTTTTGTAAAAGGTCACTATTTGATGTCATGCATTTGCCTGAAATAGTCCAGCCACTGTGCAAGCTCCAACAATAAAAGCTTATTTTTAACAACCGTGATTGAGCAGTTTAACTTTAGAAGTCATTCAAAATGTTTCTGAATATTTAAACTGTAAATTTAAAATTACCACCTCAAAACAAATGATGGATTAAACTCTTAAACTTGTTTTTATTTTTGTACTCAGTTTATACTTTTACTTATGGGCATACTGCAGAATAAAGTATGTCAATTTTATGAGCTATGATGATAATTTCTTAATGCCATGTGAATTGCTGAGAACTTTTCAAATGACCCTTTCAGAATTACATTAATCTTCAAGTTTCTTCCCACTGGCTCCTGATTAATTCACTTGCATTTTGCTGGAGGCCACTTGCATGGAGTCTTTGCCTTCAGCCAAGAGGCGGGGGAAGCTGTTTACAGTGTAGTTCACATCACATCAATCAAGAACAAGCATTCAACCCCTATCCCACCACTGTGTATTAGTGACCTGATTCCTGAAGCAACGATTCTTGCCAGAAACCCGTTTTCTAGTCTGTATTGTAACACATTACAGCTGCAGAAGATGTAACATCATTTGTCACTTCAACATTTGCTGCCAGCCAGTTGTCAAATACCATTTGGGGAAAGAGGAAGGAGAACAGTATACAAACTGAGAGAAATCTTAAAGGAGAAGGTTATAAATATAATTGTCTTTAAACATGATGTCTTAAGGAGGAAATCAATAGAATGAAAATGTAAACCAAGCTGCCTCCTGTTTGAAAAAGCATGCAGAAAGTAACAATGCATAAAGTTCATGGTTCACATAATGAATTAACCACAACAAATAATGGAAGTATATTTTTTTAGGGGAAAAAAAAAAAAAAAGATATAATGATAAGATGACCTCAAATTGCTGAAGCACATCTACCGTGTAATTTCTAATAGCTTTTGGAAACTGTTGGAAACAAACTTCTTAGAAGGGGGTGTAATTGCTTGGGATTTTTAGCCTTTGATTTATGAATAAGAAAACAAAGGATATTCATAACTTAAAGATGTCTGTACAAGTTGCACAAAAATGCTGAGCTATAGATTTATATTGAAAAAGAATTGATTCTCTATTGTTCTCTACACATACAGATGAAATATATCACTGTGCTTAAATGTGGCAGAGTATATTAAGGCAAAGTACAGATACTCAGAAAGATGAAGTGCCCCAGCAATAGCCTTTGTTTTGTTTTGTTTTTCCAATGACAATTTTCACACAAAAGAAGCAGCTTTTCTTAGCAAGAAATCCAAATTTTACTTACATCTACACTTTCTGAAACAGAATCAAAATATATATTATTTGCTATTAAACTAATATATCTAGCTAATTTTCTATGTGAACAAAATATTTATTGATTCACAGACATACACATTGTACCAAATACAAGGCTTTTACTTCCCTGTGTACTACCACATAAAGAAAACAAAATAAATAAGAGCAGGAAAAGTATACAATCGTCACATAAACATAAATGATAGTCACATCTAAGTGCTTTCTAACCTTCACAAAACAAATTATTTTTTCTACAGAACATATTAATATGTGTAATGACATATAATGTTTCATCTAGAAAATACACTCAGTTCATGCATGTTTTATCAATTTCTGTGTTTTTAGGTTGGACGCCCATGACAAATACTGAGTAGCGTCAATGTTCTTATAGTTGTCACATGTATTATATATATAACAGTTATTATAAGGCTACATAAGTAAGAGCAAGTTTATAAGCAGTACAGTAACAGTAGATAAAACTACATTAAGAAATCTGTTCAGCAGTGCTAGCAGACATCTAAACACTTGAATTCAGCTGGAATTGCTGGAAGCTACTCAAAATTTCATTTATTTGAATTAAAAAAATAGTTGCCATTTGTTTACTTGAAATTTTTTCTTCTTAGATTGATAAGAATGCAATTAAAGCTTACATGTTCTAGTATTCCGAGAACAATTTCAAACTACATAATTAATTCACATTAAGCAATAGTGACATCTATGATTCTTGCATCTTCATCACATATTTATTTTGAAGGGAAATGAATCCTCTACAAATGAAGTTTGAATACAACAAATACCACTTTCTTGGCAGTCAGATTATGGTCTTGAATGTGAGATTTCTTCTTTTGCTCAAACAAAAAAGACAAAGTTATCACTCAAGAGCTTTGTCTTTTCTTTGAGGGGGAAAAAAAACAAACAAACAACAAAACAGCAAAACCAAAAAAAAGTAGTTATGGTTCTTCTAAAGTTGAACTGAAAAAGCTCATCAGGGTGCTGCTTATTGGTATTAAATTTTAAAACTTATTTTCATAGGCGTAACAGGTAGAAATGTCAACTGTAAATGTAAGTCAAGGCAACAAAGCAACAAAACAGCAAATAGAGGGTAAAATTCTAACACACTTCCCATTTCACACAATATTCACTTACCATATCAATTTCAAAAATTATAATATCTGTGCTAGAAAACACAATAAGTGCATGTACATACATATCCTTAGAGTATGTGGCAAGCCTGGTAAAAAACATCTATGGATGTTTTCATCTCCTTAGTAATAAGCATGTGATTAATGAAAAGGACTCATGAATCCTCAACAACTTTTTGATGCTTCATTTATTTTATTGCCAGAATATTGAAAAAAAGAGATATGTACCAACATGTATTATCTATATTTTGGGAGCTCTGTTGGCTAAATATTAATCACAATTTTCTTTGGAGAGGCACTAATATATAAGAGAACAAAAAAGACCTGAATACAAAAATGATTTTTGTGCAAATATTGGAATCACCCTTTCCCTGGAACAGTAGAGAAATGAAGGCCAGAGGTCATCATTAAGCAAATACATAGGCACACATAACAACTACTAAAACAGCCACTTTAAGAGATAGATGTCACAAAAGGTTAATGAACAGGCTCTGAAACAGTTATATAAGTGATTGGAACGGTCCATCACAAGATGACTTTCCCACCATAAAATAGATATACACATACACGTGTATGCGTATATATAGATATGTTCACAACATACTGGAACTGCTCTGAATTATGTCCCAATCAAAGAATACTTCAAACTTCTGACATTCTGAGAGACAAAAAGCTCGGTTTTAAAGGATGACTTTTCTTCCCAGAGAAGATTATTATAAGAAAGGTAAAGTTACATGTTGATAGAGTCTTGTGCCATCTATTTCTTCACAAATTTTCCTTAGTACATTACCATCCCTGCAGATAAATATACTCCTAACTTATAAGCTTTCTTTTAGAAGAGAAACAACACCATCTTTCTTGCAATTCTGAAATAACATATTATATGAATCAGATGTAAACAGAGCAACAAGAGCAGTCATGCTGTTAATACTCTGAAATCATAAACACTAAAAGGATTAAGTGCTGATTCACCACAAATAATTTAATCAGAAATATAAAGAAGTTGATTGAAATATTAAGTATGCTACTATTTCATTGACGTTAGCCTCCAGTCAAAAAACACGCTGTTAATTCTCTACCTTTTCTATAGCCATATAATAGTTTCTGGGCTTCCATGTGCTCACAGATTTCCCTGTTGTAACATAACTAATGTAAAGCAAGGCTGCTTAGATTCCTTCTCTATTTCCTAAGCTGCACCTTAATGTAAGACTAGCACTGGCTGTATAACTTACTCTTTAAAGTCTGAGGAGTTACTTGTAACTTAGAAGTAACTAATCAATAGACTGATGTGCACTTTGGTCCTCCAGGTGCAGCAATCTCTTAAATAGTTCACTCCTCACAGGTCACTCAGAACAAACAGGAATAAGGTATAATCTGAGCTAAAGAACCTTGTCCCAGGTCTTATAGGATGACAACACCCAAAACAGTAAATGCTGTGATAGATGCCTGGTGGCTTGTGGGCTGTATCCCACTGTTCTTTCTGTCCAGAGGCTATAGCCTTTTCATGTACATCTGAAAAGGTCAGCTGCCTTTCCAGCTGTGAGCTGCTGAGAGATGCTGGCCACACATGCCCCAAGTGTCTAGTTGATCAGAATGAATTGTCAGTTCCTGTCTTAGACACAAGCCTGATTTGTAATCATAATCATACTATATTAAGCTTTCAAAAGGTTAAACAGATGAGCTTGAGTAGTTTTAACTTAATGATCTAAAGAATGTCTCATTATGTCCTCATCAAAAAGCTAAGGAGCATTATACTGTCATTCACTCATCAACAGGTTGGACTGGAGAAAATAGCAAATGTCTTGAATACAATTTTCCAAAAAAGTCTTTCAGCTCTAAGTTGTTTACTTTATATATAAATATATATATGAGTATAAAATAGTCTAATGAGAAGCAGAGGGAAACTTGTTCTCAAAAGATTGCTACAGCCACGATGCAATGGTGTTTTAGAATATTATCCAAAAAACGTTCAGTAGTTTAGATACATATCAAATAAGAGTGCTATCTGATCTCTATGAAAAGAATCCTAGTAACAATTTCTAGATATTCAATAACTTGTAACAGCAAGCTTTTTTTTTTTTTTTTTCCCTCAACACTGTCAATGACATTTCAAGAGTTGAGGCAGGGAAATATCATTTAACTGCTCTGTTCATGTCTTTCCAATTCATTTTGTATGAAAAAAAATAAGAGCTATATCAATGAATTGGTTTTGAAGACTTACATGCATAATGAAATGCTGAAATATTACAGAATTATGACTCATTTAAAGAGTAATAAATTGAAATAAAACCTTCCTACCTGGCAACCACATCTAGAGATTGTTTTGCACAGTTTTTTTAGTTTATAGTTATAAAGTACTATTGCTGTGCCTTTTGGGAACCTAATATAAGTGGGCTTCCTCCTTTAAATACCGTACACTTAAATAGAGAATGAGAAGCATTTAAAAATACAGCCAACATTTTCTGCTGGAAACCAACAGAAATTTTCCTCCAGAGATGACATGACTTTTGTCTTAAGACCCCACTGTCCATTTCAGAATACAGTTTTCCAGGGCCTGTTCAGACGAGGCATTCAAAACAAGCTTTTCTGAACTTGATCCTACATTCACGTTTTGCAGTACAAGAGGTCTTAGTTTTTAATATGGACAGTCAACTTTGATGCCTTTGCTTGGGCTTATTTTTAAGTTCAAGAGCATCTGAATTAGCTGCTCCCATCAATTATTCAGTATAACTCTGACTACAGAACTTGATGTCAGTAAGGCACCTTCTTCTCATCCCCTCTGCTAAACAGAAATGAAACTGTACTTAATATTAGCTCTCCCTCAAGTCATTCAAGCAAAGCATTTTCAAACAGGGTAACTCAGAAAAGAAAACAATTGAAAGAGTAAAGAAAAAAATAATAGAAATCAAGCTGTCTTCAGTTTGGGGGAATACTATTCTTACCCAAATGAACAAAACAACAAAAACTGGATGAATAGAAAGAGTATTAAAAGATGTATTTTAAAAGTAAAAACATTTAACTGAGTGTATATTCTGAAGTCAATATACGTTTGACAGAAAGCAAAGCATCACAGAGTGCATTTGTGTAGTGTAACATTCTATAAGGACTCTGCTAATTAGACAGTGATTGTGAAGTATTTGTAAGTGGTATGAAAGAGCCAATTACCAGTGTATATATATGTTATTATTGTAGTAATGATTTAGAATACAGATGTATATAGGTTTTTGTTGTTGATAAAAGTTACCTAGTAATTTAATTTTAATGTTGTGGTTTGAAATAGAATGACAAAAAGGTGAAGCCTCTGAAAATTGTGGAACACAGTTCTGCTCTGACAATTCAAACTTGCCCTAATGATGCTCTTCTCTGTAAATTTGTTCAACCAGTTTATTGTAATCAATATATTTGAAGAGAAATGATAATCTGCTATACTGTGTTCTATAAAAGGCTGAAAACAGTAATATATTTGAAATTTCATATGATAATAATGCTTACACAGAGTAAAGTTACATCTGGAAAGTAATATGTGCTATTTGGAAATAATATGCTTAATAATCAATTCCAGATCTAGCAAGGGATTATAGACAACTAAACAGAGATAATTCAAGCTGTAAATGCTGCCCTACTAGAAGCAGATTTTGTATTTAAATCTTCAATAAGCATGACACCATGAGTTATTAATTTCACTTCCCAATAAATCGCAAAATAATTGACTTCTACACACTTGTATCTTCACTTTTAGCAAAATATCACTGCTATTAAACTACTGAAAGAGTAAAAACATCTTTGAACACGTGATTTAATGTATCTGAAATTATCCAAGCTTTTTATGCTGAAGTCTTTGAAGAATCAGATATCTTACACTTACGGGGTTGCTAGATTTGCCAAACCTAGACCAGGGAAAAAGACTGCATAAGTATAGGCATCACATTCAAATATGTTCTAGTATGTAACTTGTATTGAATCCAAGCAGGAACTTTTCTGTCACCAGCTGCACCTAACAGTTGTAGTTGGTAAAGTTCTTGCCTCTGTGATGATAACTGTGTAAAGCTGGGATATATGAACCTCCCAAACCACACCCCTTCAATTCAGACCAATTTACACTAGAAGAAACTACCAGTATGAAATCAGAACTTTAAAAAAATATATTTTTTTTAGTTCCAGACTTGTAGTAAATCATAAAATTTCTTTTTTCTTCATGGTTATTCAATTTTCAACCTTCTCATAAAGTAGTTTAACTCACAAATGTTTCTTATCAAGAAGTCAGATGAACATAATGAGAATCAGTCTTGTTTTTAGAATTTTCACAAAAGTTATTAATCCACATTTCCTGTTCCCTGAAAAAGCATCCTGCTTTTAAAAAGCATAAGAATTTGAAAGTTTGATGACATCATAATAATGGCAATTCTTTTTTTTTTTTTTTTCTTTCCCACAACTCATTATTTAAGGAATTCTTCCCATACTATCACAGTAATTGGTGGTTAGAGAATGTTGTTCATCATACCTTACTTCTGAGCATCACATAGCAGATCTTTTTTGTGTGTGTGCGTAATATTTGCTGAAGTAATTCAGCTGCAATTTCTCCTTCTTTCTATCAGGTTCTGAAGCACATGTGTAAAAACCAAACTAGCTCAAATGGTAGGAAATGCACAGGATTTTCCTACTGTTTAAACCAGTTTGATATTAGATTTTTAAATTGCTCACCCGTGCTACAGTGAAAAAAATAAAAAATGAGTTTTTACATGCTAAAGGACAACTGGTTTATTAAGCAATCATCAGCCTCTCAGGATGAGCATTTACAGCGACAACTACGACATCCTCTTGTACTTAGTTGTTTTCCTATCCTAAAGCCCAGGAAGTGCTCCTTTCTAAGTATTGAAAAACTTGTAATATAAGACTCAGCTATGTACTTGGATTTAAAACACATTGCTCAGTAATCCTCACTGCATTTGGAAAACTGGATATAAAGTATTTCTTAAGAGGGGAGGTCATTCACTTTATGTATTTCATTATTCTCCTCCCACACCAAGAGCTTCGTAACATTTTGACAGCTTGAAAACATTCGTAAGCTCTATCCAGAAGATAGAAACATAGACCTTTCAAAAACTATGAAAAGAAATGATTAAATATTTTCTTTCAAAGAACAGATGATTTTTTTCTTTAATCTAAATAAAGCTTTAATATAGGAAAGGAATTAAAAATAATATTGCCTACTCAGATGTTTTAGTTGTTGTATTAAAGTATGTCATTTTCTGCTTCTTATTTACATGATCAAATAACTTCCATCTAAAGGAAAGCATTTCCTGAATGCTTGAGAGAGTTACTAAAATGGTATATTTTTCCTATGCAGCTTCTAACTATTTAAGAAGCAGCAGTGCTCTGTGGAGAAGTTCAGGGGAGACCTTTTTGACCTCTACAATGGCCAGAAAGGAGGTGTGGCAAGGTGGGGGTCAGCTTCTGCTCCCAGGTAATAGTGAGAAAACGAGAGGGAATGACTTCAAATTGCATCAGGGAAAGTTCAGGTTGGATATTAGGAAAAATGTCTGAATGAATGGTTAGTCTGGGCAGCTGGAATGGGCTGCCCAGAGGTGGTGGAATCACCAACTTTGGAAGTGTTCAAGAAACATTTAGACTTGCACTAAGAGACATAGTTTAGTGGGGAAATATTTGTGGTAGGTGGATGGTTGAATTAGATGATCTTGGAGGTCTTTTCCAACCTTGGTGATTCTACGATGATTTTATACCATGTTTCATGAAATAAAATTATCCACATTTTCTCTCCCGTGGTCAGTACAAAATGTATGTTATAATTACAATCACTGTACTGCTGAGTTTACATCGAAGAAAAGTGCATTAGAAAGACACTTCATTAAATACTTTTGCTTATTATTACTATTACTTCATTGAAGGAATTTAATTTTCTTAATTACTTAAGTTCATTTAGAAATAATCATAGAACATTTGACATAATGCTTTGAAACTAGGTCCAAGGTAAAGACTTTCATACATTGCTGAATTTCTTTAGGTAAAAGCAGTATTAAAGTAGGATATATAGCTAAGGTATGTCTCAAACCTCCCATGACAAATTCATCTGTGATTTGTTACAGCTTAAAGTGACAGTAGTTTATATCACGGATGACATACTCTGGTTGCTAAAAGCCTATATAACTTGTCACTTCATGTCTCCTAGATGCAACTGCCTCCTATGCCAGATGCTCCATAAATTGCATGAAGTATTTTCAGAGTATAGCATTCATACTTTGAAAGTTTTGTAGAAAATAAATAGTAATTTCCAATTTGTATTTCTAGCTTGGATGCAATGAAGCTCTATAGATTTCATACAGCTTTTCTCATTTGCTTGGATTGGAACTATTGATACCTACTGTGAATTAATGGCGTCTGGAGACACGACAGCTGCTTGTAAAGTTCAATACTGAGATAGGTATTTCAGTTGTACTGGCATCCTATTGGTAGTTCATTAGTTGTGGGTATTTTTAAGTAAATGCAACTCTGCAAGACCAGTTTAAATGTAGCAGAAGAAATTCTACACAGCATTTTTACTGATAAAAGAAATAATACTTGCCTGTCTGACAGACATAATGGCAATATTACCTTTACCTGCCACGTGCGCTTGAATTAATCTTTTTTTTTATTCAAGAACTTGAAGACTGCTTATTGTTTGATTACATATCTTAAGCAAACTTAGGGAATTCCACCCTTTCTATAACTGAAGATAAATATTAAAAAGAAAAACCAAAACCATGCTTTATAATGGACCTATCTGTAAATAGCTTTCTGGACAGTAACATAGGCAAGATTATGTTGGCAATCTTCCCATTGTTACTCACTGTGAGTAACTGAGACCAGACAATAAAACAGAAATATAGAGGACTCCCCCTGACATCACAAAACATAATGCTGCATAAGCTATACTGCTGGTCTCAAATGAGTGCTGAAAAAATTAAAGATGAACAATAAGCGAACAGCCAAACGCAGTGAGGTGGTATAAAATAGGTACAGTAATTGCTTAGAAAGGCTAGCTGGAAACAGAATGACTAAATCTGAGCATTATCTACCATTTCTTCTTACATGCCTAGCTGAGCTTCTACAGGACTTCACACTTTTCTTTCTGACCCACATATTTCACTGAGCAGAACAGTAAAACAAAACAAAGCAAAACAAAAAAAAAAAACAAACACACCCAACAAACTAACAAAAAATTATCATGATATATTCAAAGAATGCACTATTATTGCAAAAATGGATTCCTGGAATTCTAGACCTGGAGTGTTTCTGTGACATTCTCAGCTTTCTTGAAAAAGACCAATTTTGACAGGATAGCCAGTACAGAAGAGAGATATTTTAAAAGTTTTTTGTTACATAAATCCTGCATTTTTGCTTGCATTAGCAATGAACTGTGTTTTCCATACCCAGAAGTCCAATTTGTAAATAAAAGCAGCTTGCACTTTGAACACAATGGCTTAAATCCAGAAACATAAATGAGCAAATTTGTCTGAGACCTTTCACAGAATGGCCAGGGTTGGAAGGGACATCAAGGATCAGGAATCTTCAACCCTCCTGCCACACGCAGGGCCACCAACCTCCCCATTTAATGCTAGACCAGGCTGCCCAGGACCCCATCCAGTCTGGCCTTAAACACCTCCAGGGATGAGGCATCCACAACCTTTCTGGGCAGCCTGTTCCAGCACCTCACCACTCTCTCTGTAAAGAATTTCCCCCTGACTTCCAACATAAATCTCCCCTCCCTCAACTTAAAACTATTTCCCCTAGTCCTGCAGTTATCTACCCTTTCAAAGATTTGATTCTCCTCCCCTCTGTAGGCTCCCTTTAGGTACTGAAATGCTGCAATGAGGTCACCCTGCAGCCTTCTTTTCTCCAGGCTGAACAAGCCCAGCTCCCTCAGCCTGTCTTCATAGGGGAGGTGCTCCAGCCTCTGGACCCTCTCCAACAGCTCCCTGTCTTCTTTTTGTACTGGGGACTCTGCACGCAGACACAGTAATTCCAGATGGAGCCTCACAAGAGCAGAATAGAGGGAAACAATCACCTCCCTGTCCCTGCTGGCCACCCCTCCCTCTTTTGATGGAGCCCAGGATACCATTTGCCTTCCAAGCTGCAAGGGCACACTGCTGGCTCATGTTAAGTTTTTCATCAATCAAGACCCCCAGGTCCTTCTCCACAGGGCTGCTCTCAAGGACCGCTCCTTCCAGTCTGTACGGATGCCTGGGATTCCTCTGGCCCAAGTGCAAAACTCTGCACTTTGCCATGTTGAACCTCCTCAGGTTCACCTGGGCCCACCTTTCTAGCCTCTAGAGGTCTCTCTGAATGACATCCCTTCCTTCAACCATGTCGACTGCACCACTCAGCTTGGTGTCATCAGCAAACTTGCTGAGGGTGCACTCGATTCTGTCATCCATGTCATTGATAAAGATGTTAAAGAGCACCGGTCCCAAGACAGACCCCTGGGGGATGGCACTCACTACCAGCCTCCACCTGGACATGGAACCATTGATGATCACCCTCTATCTGCAGCCTTTCAACCAGTTTCTTATCCATCGAGTGGTCCACCCATCAAATCCACATCCCCGCAATTTGGAGATGGGGGGGGGGGAGGGAATCTGCTTCTTTTTGAGTATCTATGCTACATAAGGATGTGGTGGGAGAGCATGTAAAAGGCCTTGCTCAAATCCAGGTAAATGACATCGGTAGCCTTTCCCTTGTCCACTGATGCAGTCACTCCATCATAGAAGGCCATCAGAGAAGACTCCACCATAGAAGGTCATCAAGCATGACCTTCCCCTGGTGAAGCTGTGCTGGCTGTCACAGATCACACTCCCATTCCTCATGTGATCAAGCATGTTATCCAGGATGATCTGTTCCATGATCTTCCCATGCACAGAGGTGAGACTTGCTGGCCTGTAGTTCCCAGGGTCCTCCTTGCTCCCTTTCTTATAAATGGGAGTGTCGTGACCCTTCCTCCAGTCATCCGGGACCTCACCCAACAGCCACCACTTTTCAAATATGATGGAGAACGGCTCAGAAACCACCTCAGCCAGCTTCTTCAGAACGCTGGGATGCACACCATCCAGCCGCATAGACTTGTACACATTCAGTCTCATGAGGCGGTCTTGAACCTGCTCTGTACTAACAGTGGGGGGGGGGGCAGGGGGGACGATTTACCACCCCAGTTTCCACCTAGAGATTTAGAGATGCAGGGCTCAGGGACATAAGAAGTACTGGAATGCTGGATGCCAGTGAAGACTGATGCAAAGAACTCATTCTGTACCTTCGTCCATTGAAGCTGGTTTTTGCTCTGTGGTCAAAAAACCCCAAATTCTTGCATTTGCACCAACTTTTAAGCCATTTGTTTATGAGGTGGGTTTTTTGGTACCCCTCAGTATCCTGCCCTGCCACTGAAGGTATAGAAGAAAACAGCACCTGCACGCCTGCTCCCTCAACAACCCGCCCCAGTCCCCTGAAGTCTTTCTTGATAGCTCTGAGACTTTTCTCAGCAACTTTGTCACTGTCAGCCTGGACTATTAATAATGGGTAATAATCGGAAGGACAAGTCAGACCAGGAAGTCTCCTAGAAATGCCTCTGACCAAGGCCCCTGGGAGGCAGCACACCACTCTATGGGTAGGGTCAGGCCGACATATAGGGCCTTCTGTTCCTCTCAGCAGGGGTCCCCCACAACAACCACCCTTCTGTCCTTTTGGGTGGAGGCAGTCTTGAGGCGCGGGGTCAACCGCTTTCCCAAGGCAACCTCATGGATTGACCTACCCCCACACCCTCACTTACCTCTCCCTCGAGTTCCAGGGCCTCAAACAGAGGCACCTGACGAACCTTTCCTTCAAGAACATACTTAAAATTCTTTGTTTTTGAAGGGCTTCTACAATTGAGTCCTCTCACTGAGTCATATAAAGGGTGCTCTTTTTTGCCACAGTTTTAAAGACTCAAATAAATCTCATTAATGCAGGTTCAGTACAGTCTCCTAATTTTGACTTATGTACAGTCCTATGGTCTTTGGACTGTGTTACAACCTACTCAAGGCCTATATTATACACAGGAAATAAATCAGAGGTGATTCCCCATTTTATTCATTTTTTGTGACACATTTTTCAGAACATTGTGCATTTCACCCCAAGAAGTGGGTGAAAAATCTGATACTATAAGTAGATGACTTGTCATGTTGCTATCATACAGAATGCACTCCCCACAGTGATGAGAGGGGCAGTTACAGAGATTAAGATGGTTCAAACTTCACACACAAAAAAATTGTTTCTTCTCTCCCCTTCTCTCAAAACATCCAGAATAGATGTCTTTCTGGAGAAAAGTCCTACACACTTTTTTCTCACTGTTTCCTCTGAGGTGGTGTTAAATATTTTACTGGATTTTTATTGAAATTGCCTTTTAGAGACTGTAAAATTGCAGTGCTGTAGAGCATGATCATTTAGCATATACAAGATGTTCAGCTTGGGCATCATGCAATGTCAACATAAATATTTCTGTTTGAAAATTGAGAAGTGTAAGCTTTTATCAAGAGACATCTACATTTCTGTGTTATCTATCGACTGTCCAATAGTCTTCTCTATGGAAAATTTGATGAGTACATGATCTGAAAAAGCCATTCTTCTAAGTCTTTTCATATATTAGTACTCCCAATTTCTCTGTTCTGCCTACTGGTTTTCTTGAAGTCGATTTGACAAATTGCAATGGTTTGATGAATTAATCGAGCAACATTCCCCCACCTCATCACAGGGAAGGGAGGGAAACAGAAAACAACTTGATTGAGATAAAGAGGGAACTAATTTACCAAAAATGGTAAAGAAATGTGAGATAACAGTATACAAGAAATTAGGAGTAATAAATCAAACAAATAGGGAAAGAGAAAGCATTTGAACTGTTCTGCATTATTCAGCTGACCAGGGCAGAAGAGGATCTTAAGTTGCAGCATCACTTCTATATCTTCCTCCTGGACAGGAAATCATATGGGAAGTACTGAAGCCTTTTGGGAGCTGCCATTTGTCCTTCCCCAGTGCCGCTCTCAGAAACAAGAACCTGCATGGGAGCAGCTGGAATTGCTGGGAACTAGGAACTGCAGTATTACCTGGTACTGACAACTTACTGCACAATATAATGGAATACCAATGAAAACCGTGACACAAATCTAACTGCCTTCCTGGAAGGTTTGAAAGAGTAATGAAATTTCACTATGACTTTTGAAGTTCTAAAGTTTGTTTTATGGGAAAAAAGCAATTTCCACTTTTACAATAACAACTGACGTGAACTGGTAAATATGTATGTTTCTGTCTCCTTATAATAGTTTCCAGCAATGCAATGAATACCAAACTTCTGAACTGCATGTACTGTCTCAAATCTCTATGACATGCTAATGTTCACCGTGAGAACATAATGAGAATACGATCTTATCTCAGTAATACTTTCTGTACATCCAAGCACAGAACCACCTATCTTCATACCCTGAGCACAGACATGAAAAATGCAGTGTCCACTTCTCAGATCTCCGCAGAACATGGAGTACATGCAAATTAAGTCTTCTCTTGGCTGACAATCCACCACAACTACAGAGATTCCCAATCAGATGTCTACCAGCATTATACTTATGAGTTCCCATTTGGGAAAGATCATATTCACAGACACCACTGAAACTATTGATAGTCCAACTTATATTATTACTGCAGAATGGTAAAAGCCATGGGGAGGGGGGGGAGGGAATCTGCTTCTTTTTCAGTATCTATGCTTTGTAGAAGACAACTTGAATATTCCAGCCAAAGTGCTCTCAAACAATATAAATTAATTTCAGTTTGATGGTTTGCATACAGAATCAAGTGTCATTTGGTCCTTTTGAACAGCCCTCTGAAGTTTTAGAGAAGGTCCATTTGTATACAGTTATTTCTATTTTAGAGAAAATCTACACAAAACCACACATATTCTGAAATGACCTTTCATAAACTTCATCTCAAGTCCCAGATCATGCAGTACCTGAATTTCCATTACTGCATCATTTCCTGTATTGTGTCTCTATTGACTCTTTAGTGATTACCATCTAGTTAATCTAGAAAGATGCCAGGTATCAGTACTAGACAGATGATTGAATACCTCCTTCATTATAATGTCTTCACAGAAACTTCATTTAATTCAAAAACCATAGCTCTAACTATAACTTACAACAACACCACCACCAAACCCTTCACAGTATTCATACAGAATAACAGTGAAAAAGATTACCAGAATCATCCTTTTGATTCAGTCTAAAAGTAGACTCAGTAAACTAAAGAAGTTTTATCACGTGAAAACCAATCACATAAGTACAGCATTTCATGAATATTGCACACTGCATTTCATAAACATTTACCAACATTATTTTGTTACCTTTACAGTGTACTTTACTTCTGACAGAATTAGAAGTTATAGAAATTATGTCAAGAAAGCCTAAAAACTTCACCATCAGAACAAAGATCTCACCTATAAACAAGAAATCATGCTTTAGAAGAAATAGTGAAATTTTGGAATAACAACTCCATATTTCAAACTAATACTTCATCAAATATGCATCTTTTGAGGTCAGTCTAGACACTGGATCATTTGATACTCAATCAGTTGGTAAGCTACCGTATCTGATTGAAAGAATCAGGCCTTTACTGAGTAGATACTACTGCAGCAGGAAAATGTATAAACACTGTTAAAAGTTAAAAAGAAAGCTTTCTTAATGGAAGAAACTATACATTTTTCCTTTGATGAATTTCTATTAAAAAGAACTCTACACTTTACCATTACCTTCATTTTAAAAATGTTATGTTTATTTACTGTTTTTGTTGTTGTTTTTACTTCCTTCCTCTCCCCTTCTTTCTTTTTGTGCTTATGCTAGCTTCATCCTTTTTAAGTGATCAGCACTGAAACTGGCTCTCATCAGCTAAAACTGAATGTCACACACCTAGTCATGCACACCCAGTGGCCATTGCTCTTTTTATAGAGCAGCAAGAAGATCAGTACATCTGGGATATTGAGAGGTATTCTAAAAGCTTGAAGCCAGTTGAGTCTTCATTTACAGAAATAACACTCCCACATCCAATCTGTTTAAGATCTCTAAAAACACTGGTAGCAAAACCATTGTGGGAGAGGCTGCTCTGCAGTACTAAGATTAAATTGGGTTCCCATCTCACACATTAGTCTGATCGGCTCCCTGCCTACACAGCGGAAGAAATGATGTTTGCATACTCTTTTCCTTAGCGTGGGAAAAGGAGCGGTGATTTTCAAGGACAGGGAATAACACAGAGCATTCTCAATCATGAATTTTCCGGAGGCCTAGAAATGAGGTTTTGTCAGTGGTTATATTATGAATGATGTAAAAAAAAAAAAAAACAAAAAAAATGGAAAGACGGAAACACCTAAGGTTTTTAGACAGTTCTTTTGGACAGGCTACATAAATATGTCTGGGTTCTGAGGACTGTACAGCAAAATTCATCACTCTTTCTTAAAGTCTCTGATACTAGAGTAGAAAACATTTATTCCTTTGTTATCTACTTAATTATTTTATTATTATTTCCAAACATATGGAAGAAGTAGTCAAATTTGTTCAGCAGTTTTAGAGAAGAAACACTAGATGTTTAAAAATAGATTCTTTAAAACTATCTCAAAAATAGTATCTTTAAAAAAATCCTTTAAGACTTCCCTAGAAAAACTTTTTTATTTAGCATATTTTTAAGGATGCATCTATAAACTAAGGATTAACGTAAATGAAAAAGATAGAAAATATAACCTTTTTTCAGGTTTTACGCTGTCTGTCGAATTTATCTTTTAAAAGTAAAGAGAAAACTCATTTTTCTCCTTTCATACACATAGGCAAAAGCAAACAATGTCCAGCTCATCAGCTAATTAATAAATTAAATAAGCATATCTTCCAAAAGAGCATGACAAAAAAAAAAACAACCAGAAGCTATAATCAGTGAATCTGATAAAGCAGAAATTTATCAGTGAGATTAGTGGGACTGGAAAGGCTGTTTACTTCCTTACTTTTAATTTAGATCTCTTTTTGTCGCTGTTGTTGTTGATATTTTAAACAGAAGGAAAACGTAGGTCAGACTTCATACAGAGTACATGGAGGGAAGAGACAGTTGTCGCTTCTTAAATAAAAGTTAGAATAGATAAATAATTTAAGGAAATAGGACATCAGAAAAGAGTATATAAGAAATATGACCATTTTCTAAAAATAATATGTTTTTTTTTCTGCAAAATAATGAATGCCTTTGTTTCTAATTCCATTTTCAGTCTGTCATGGGTATAAGTACCCATGAGAATCCAATAGAATGTTATACCATTCTGCATTGTTTTTCTTACCGCCATGCCAGCAATAAAAAGGAATGAGCCTAACTAGAACTATTGATACAATAGCAACAGGAAAGAAATCCCACAAGTAACATGGCATATAAGAGCTGCAGTTGAAAGTAATCACACCTTGTTCACATCTCTATACACATATGTATATATTCTTTTGCCTCATGGACTCTAGATTTATTTTACTTGTTACAAAAATAAAATGTAATTCTACTTTAATTTCCATAAATTCATTGTTTTGTAAATTCAAAGTGCCATAAAGGTTGTTACTAAAGAAACTATGCAGTGGAGTTTTATAAATGCTATCAGTTCTCTCTAGCATTTTTTTCCACCTATAGCCTGCTCCTACAATTCTACAGTGATGAAATCTTACAGGGGAGTTGTGGGGAGCAGAGTAAGTCATTTCAATAGAGTAAGTGATAAACAAAAGGTGACACACTCAGTTTTACGCCTCTGTTACAGCTAAACAATAAAATTTTATGCTAGGAATTGATGGTGACAAAAGTTTACCACATAATAACCTGACTTGGATAGTAATTTTTCTATTGCAGTTTACCTAGATAAAATTGTGCCCCAACTCCTGAACCATAAAACAACCTTTAGTAAGTGAGGCAATACAGAATCCTCAAGTAATCTTTTCTGAAGTATTCAGATAAGATACAAGTTGCATTACCATATCATTAAAAAAAAAAAAATACCAGTTACGTTACGCTGTAATCAACCTTGCTATAATGAACTGCTATTAAACAAAGTTATTACGCCCGTATTGTTTATTTCATCCCTGAAGTTAATTATACCATTGGTTACTTAAATACAGCTCACAGCTTTTCATTCAAATTGAAGCAGTTGCAAAACCTGAGTGCAACCAGAACAGAAATTGAGTATGGGAGAAAATATAATTTAATATGATTTCTCTGCTACAGTTAATGAAATTGTTATGAAAATATATCATTACACACAGTAGGTATCTTAAGAGTAACAGCTTTTGGAGCATTTCAAAGTCATTTTATTCAGAATTTCATGGTCTTATTCTCTGTTTTCATAGATGCTGGAAGCTGAAGAAAATCTCCATCTGTACATTTCCAAAAGAGTCAAGCTTAAGCTACATATTTTTCCAGAATGTAGACATATGTTATAGGATTGCCTGGAGGTACCAGCACTAGTTACATGGTTTTGTGCTGTGTATGTTCTTCTAAAGGTAGGCAAAATGGCAAATGTCATGTTAGACATGATCAGGCTTTGACACGTAGGGCCAAAGTGGTACTGTACTACATCATGTGCAAGCCAAAACTATCAGTCTGATCTGTCCAGTTAGGGTACTTCATTAAGGTGTTGGTGGAATCTTAATGAGATAAGAAATACACAATCTATATAGCATAATCAATGACTACCTATGTTAGCTTATGGTGTATTCATCCATGAAGAAAGATGAGCCCAGAGCTGCATCTCCTCTTCACAGTGGTAATATGAAATTAATTCAGCTTTATTCACCAATAAATTCCACTGGAAGGAGCTATCTGAAAACTAAAATAATCAAGCACTTATAAAACCTTCAGTGAAATTAGAAAGCCAATTAAGTATTCTTACATTTTTCTTTTCCTTATAAAGGAAACAGAAAGAATAACATGCAGGTATTGATTTTTTTTCTAAATAGTTTTCAAGAACTGAGACACTCCAAATTCTGCATGTTGCACGTACTTCAGTAAATAAATAAATCCTCACCTCAATAACATTATCCAAATATATTTGGATGATATATGAACTCATAGACAAAGCAACATCCTCTCCACTTACACCACTCACACTGTGCATGTTTTGAACTCCCTGATGGTCTATATCAGCATGTATGTTACACAAGCATAAGACATAACAAACGAGACAGATAACTGTATAACTTCCTTTCTGTGACTGCAAGATTAAATTAATAAGTAATTGCGATTAGTAAATAAGATGCATTGAATTGATTTTTAATGTCAAGTTTGTTCATTTTCTTCTCTGGTGGTATCACTGCAGGGCAAAATTAAGATTTAATGTGTCTCCATTCCTTTATTTTAATTCTTTCCCACTAAATAAAAGCAATGGACTTCCTCAATTTACAGTTAGAGTCCTACTAATATTTGGTTTATGGTATTTTATTTTAATGGATGAGCACTTCCATCTGTAATATGAAGAGGGAGAGATAGAAAAGGTTCTTATCTTTATTACATGCAACTCAAGAGCAGTCATAAGGAATGTGGAAAAGAATTCCAGGCACCACAACTGGAACGTGAAGCGTGAGCAGGAACATAGAATCTCAGACCCTACCATGTTAGTAAATGGACACCAGCTGTGACACTGCACCAAAGAGAGACTGAGACTAATTTCATTGAAAATAGGAGGAGTTTTTGCCCCTCACTGCTGAGGAATTTGCCACTGGTAAATACCTTAAAGTGCTTAGTAGTTCTAGATTAATATTTTCTAATTATTTCTAATATTTTCAGAATGCGTAAGTGATATTTAATACCATAAAAACAATAATTGGGAGGAGGCTGTTGAAGGTTGAAGAATGTATTTTTATTACCCAGTAACAACTATTTGAACATTAATAAGAAACTAGGAAAAGATTTCTGTAGACAATTTTTTTGCAGACCTGTTTTATTCCACATTCGTGCTACTTGTAAATTATTGATTTAAGTAGATACATGACTTTAAACAAAGCTTTGTTTTGACTACATTTTTATAAATATAAAGTAAATATATTTAACATATTCCCAATCCACATAAAATGGAAACAAATGCTAAACTTCCTATCAGAAAACATTATGCACTCAAGCGTATGATTTTTTTTATTTTTTTTTTTTTTAAGTGGGGGATGCCAAGTGACAAGGCCAGACTCTTTTCAGTTATGCGTGGCAATCAAACAGGGGGAAATGGCCACAAACTGAAGCATAGAAAGTTCAGCAGAAGGTGTGTGTAAGAACTTCTATACAGTGTAAGGGTGACAGAGAGCTGGAACAGGCTTCCCAGTGAGGTTGTGGAGTCTCCTCCTATAGAGATGTTCAAGACTCACCTGGATGCATACCTGTACAACCTGGTCAAGGAAACCTGCTTTAGCAGGGAGGTTGGGCACGATCTCTAGAGGTCCCTTCCAGCACCTCCAGTTCTGTGATTTATGAGCTCTTTAGTCAATTATTTTTGAACAGCTTAAACTTACATCGAAAATTTCTTAGTCACTTTATTTTAGAGACCAGTTTCCAGCTACAACTACTGTTCAATTTATGTTATGTGATAAAATATAGATTTGCAATTTACCACTTTATAACATAATTTTCAAACTCAATAAGAAATAACCTCCCATATCCAAGAATAATGTAATATTTCAATATGAAAGTAATGAGGCACCAGTTGTTATATTTTGCTTATAATCAACCTAAAGTCTTCAGATTTTCCACACGTGTCAGCTGTTTACAACATAAAATAATCACTTGAAAATAACAACATGGAAATAAACATATCAGTCCACATGTGTCAGGACGAACAGAAGTGTGAAAACTGAAGTAAAAGCTTCACATTAGAGTTCTAAAACTCAGAGAATTCCTAGAGGAAATTCATCCAATGTTCAGAATTATATGAAAATCATAATACAAAGATACTGAGAGTAACGGATGCTACAGCAAGATTTTAAAAAGTATGTTTCTCTGAGTATGAGCTGTGGAACATTTGGGTGTGGAAAATAAGAACGCTGATTTAGATTTCCTTGGATGAAGTAATGAAAATTCTGCTCAAAGCACTGATATTGCCACCTTCTATCTGACATGACAACTTCACATATTTCAAGGAGGCCTGAAGAAAAGCAAATAAAAAAAATAACTATGTTCAGAACCACAGATAATAGTAAAGTCTTTGAAGTTATGTAATTATAAAGTTGCCTCTGTCAGATAAATTGTTCTGACATTCCACTACTCGTTACCATAATTCAAGAACTGGGAATACCCAAACCCCTCTATTCTTACAGGACTCATAGGAAGTCCATCTTTACAGTAACTAGAAAAAAAAAAAAAAAAAAAAAAGGCACTTAGTTGTTCTGAGGCAAGAATATATGATATCAAGTACACAATTAGTAACAACAAGAAAAAAAAAACAAAAACACAACAAACAGTGTCAGGAAAACAACAGCAACAAAACCAAACCAATCTTTCAAAGATGGCCATGGACAACTTAAGGATTATTCATCCTTTTGTAGATTCAGATAACAATATATCATCTTTATATTACCAAACTGCAGTAGTCAATTTAAATTGCCAAGCATGACTTAACGTTGCACACAAATACAGGCAAACTGATTTAACAGGAAAACTGGCATATTACTTGTCTTAAGTTGTTAAGCCATTTTAACTTTTTAATTTGTGTGAAAAAAATGTCTTCAAGCAGATGAGGAAGTATTAAATTAGAGAGAACAAAAATAATTTATTTTTTTATGAGAATTCATTCCAAATCAATTAAACCAAATCAAGATTGTCTCCTTTAATCATAGAGTCTTTACTTGGACCTCATCAACAATAAAGGTACTACAACAGACAGAAAAAGAATGTTAAAAGTAATCAAAAGGAAAAGGAAACAAATTAGATGTACCGAACTTTTGCTTTTATTAAGACTTTTTTTCCCATTGCAGGTGCTGCTGCCAAGAGCATGACTTATCCATTACACATTCACACTATTCATGATAGGGCTGCTTAGGAGCCATACACTGTTTCAACACTACAGTGAGTAGTATGATGCAGATCTTATTTGCACATAATTCACATTTATACTGCACAATCAAATATTCCTCTGCTGGATCAACCTGCACTACAGTACTCAGCACAAGAATAACCAGCAACAGGAAGACATCAGCACCGGG
The DNA here is from genome assembly GCA_035772895.1 of Perdix hodgsoniae. NCBI lineage: Eukaryota > Metazoa > Chordata > Aves > Galliformes > Phasianidae > Perdix > Perdix hodgsoniae. Next base: position 2,405,669 of record JAPSGF010000025.1, read on the forward strand.
ACAATTCTGACCTAAAGTTTTCAGTGTGTTCTACTACATATTTCCCAGAATGTGCTCTTTCTTCCATCTTGTACAAAATATGTGGATTTTCTACCATATTTTCATAAACTGGAAAAGCATACTTTGCACAAAATGTTTTCACGCTGAAAAAGTTTGCCTTTTCTTCAGCCTACAATCACCACTGCTGTTAAACGTTTCCCATATCTTAATGGATATCTACCACAGAAGGTGGAAGGTGCTTTTTATTCACTGATACATTGGTACTATACCAGAAACTGAAGGGAGATCATTAGTACATTCTTGCATGACAAAGACATTCAACCACCCTATGGAGATAAAGAATAGTTAAAAAGTCAAGTCATGTGAAATTATAATAAAACACCAAAAACAGACCTTCCTCCTCTTTTTACCCTTCTCAAGTCACTAGACAATTGCAAGAACAAGGTTAAGATGAAGAATAAAATAATATTATTCACACTTGGAGCCAGATTTAAATAGGCAGCAGTTTTGTTGAATCATCATTTAAACCGTTTATTACCTGTAACAATGAAAACAGCAGAGCAGTAAGGTCCTAGACTGCAGCAAGTGAGGACTTGCTCAAATGCAACACCAATGGGCAAAGAAATAAAGAAGCTGCATGCCCTCAGAAGGCCTCAAACATTCAGAGATCTCCAGCAAGATATCCTTAACTCTACTGCCAACCCTCAAATGAGGTCGGGAATGCGTGGATCCTGACTCCACCCCTGCAAGTCACTCAGGTGTATTGTATGCACCTGAGCTCTCCTGGGTTGGTCCTGCCTTCCTACTGGGTGCTCAATCACCGTTTCAAGCCATGACTTAGTATTCCCACTACAATTTCCAAATACATTTTTATAGGGAACATATAAGCAGAGAGAAACTAGCAACAGAAACTAGCATATGAGAATTCTGAGACTTCAGTAATTAGATTTTTACCAACATAAAAGATTTTGCATGTTATCTTTTGACAATAACAAAAAAAAAAAAAAAAAGGAAAAGAAAAAAAAAACACCACCACCTTCATTTCATGTATAGACATCTTATTTATTTAATAGGAACATGAAGCATGATACCCTTAGCACTGGTACTGGGTTTAGAATGATATGGATACAAGCAGATGCAACTAATGATGAAGTCTGTCCATATGTAATCAGATTACCATAGTATTTTCATGAATATAGCTCTCATGAACCTAGTTCAAAATGGAAAAGAAACAAACTAAACAACTCACATGAATAGCACAAGGTGCTAACATGATCTCAGCATCCAGCAAGACCAAATATCTGTCTTGGAAGGATGGTGAAATCAACTCATGCTAAAATACTCAATAATTTAACCTGTTCTACTGATTGATATTGATGAAGGAATTTTGCAGCTATGCAGCTTGTGATGTTGTACAAAAAATATGGCAAAAAAGTACAAAAAATAAAACTAAAATGTCATAATCTGAGCAATAAGAAATTCAGATTGCCCTTCAGAAAAGCTTTAGTTCCTTGCTTGTGTTATTTTTCTTTTCTCCTTCAATTTCATAATTAATAATAAACAATCTCATTTCTTAATTAAGTTTGTCTTCTCCAGTTCAGCATTTGGATTTTGGACTCATCTCTTTGTGTTGATTCTATACTGCTTTTTTGCAACTGTGGTAATGCAGTTTAACCAAGGCATGCCTTAGCCACAAGACTTCTCTTGAGAATTCTCTCAGCTTTTCAAGCAAGGAAGCTAAGTCACTAAATTTAAACGTGTTTCAGCACTGTGTATTTTGCAGCATCTTGTCTCAGGAGAGACGTAAGACTAAATTGGCATGAAAACAGGTTTGTCACTCAATAATATCCAGAATATGTCTGCTTCTCTTCTTTGAGCTGCAATCCCAGAATGGGATATTTTTGCCAATTTCATGCTTCAGTCTCTGAAAACAAATACACATAAGAAAGTCAAGGGAAAAAACAAAAACACCCTGAAGTTTCTGTGCATTCAAAGTTGTAAAAGGAAGACAGAAATGGAAGTCCAGACATAAAGGAAGAATAGCAAGTAGTAACTCATAGAGATTAATTTCTGTCAAGTTTTATATTAATTGAACATCTGTTTTCCACAAATTCTAAAGTGAATCTTGTCCAATACACCTGCAGGGTATATGTTGAATAATGTTTTCTTTGGAAACATATGAAAGGGAAGTAGGATTTGAAGGAGTATACCTGAAATATCCAAAAGTAAGATTTCATGATAACTAAAGAAAATAGATACATCACTGAAAGATTATTGCATTTTGAATAAGTGGCTTTTTTCCAAGATGTAATTCTCACACTTCTGTGACTTAAGCTATAAATTAAAAAACAAAACAAAACAAAACAAAAATTTGTCTAACGTATCCTGTGCTGATTATACACTACTCTGCTAAATAACAATCACAGTCTTTTCCAAGCTAATGACATTGCTATGTCCTCAGTGCAAACTCAAATTGCCTTCAAACACTTCAATTGGATAGACCCTCCTGAAAAGTTAGATACATACGCATAAATAACCATGGAAACAATGAACAATTTTATCCAGCTAAGATGTCCAAAATTAGAAAACTGTCTTTGGGAGAGAAAATCCTTTCACTCAATCCACTAGCTTGATGTTTCATAGGAATTAGTTAATATTCAAACTGGAACACCATTTGCACATTCAGTCCTTACTTTAAAATATCAGAAGTGCAATGGTAGAAGGTACTAAATAACAATTGAAAACTATTTGATGTTATCCTTGCATGAAGCGAAGAAAAAGAGAACAGTGAAAGAAAAGAGAAGAAAATGTTCGATGTTATGTTTACAGCTTAAAGCTTTCAGAAATTACCTTTAAAAAATTGACAGTACTTTCCCTCCCTTAGTCTCTAAATTTCTTTGTAATCACACACGTGGAACTAATGGCTCACCTATCTTTCACATCTCTTACTGATTAAATAACATTAAAAATCAACAACAACAACAAAAATCTACAAGTATAAGGTGAATCTCCAAACTTTACAGGATTTAGAGAAGAGCATGACCACTTAGGAAAGGCTGAGGTTCTCAATGCCTTCTTGGCAATTTAATAGTCAGACCAGTTATCATTGGAATATTCTACCCCCTGACCTGGAAGTCTGAGATGGGGAGCAGAATATGCTTACCATGATTCAGGCAGAATCAATTAGAGACGTTCTACTACAACTGGAAAGTCATGAATCTATGGGGCCAGATGGGATTCACCTGAAGGTACTGAGGTAGCTGGTGGAGGTGATAGCCAAACCATTTTCTACCATCTACCAGCACTCCTAGTCAACCGAGGAGGTCACAGGGGATTGGAAGCTTGCCAGTGTAATTCCATACAGTTCTGGACATGATTATTCTGTGATTCCACATTTCTGTTCTATGATTATATGATTCTAAAAATAAGCATTTTTCATCTGTAAATAGTTAAAAGATGTGTTGAACTATTGTTGACTATTTACAGGAACACAATTGACAACTCATGAGTAGAATGAAACTAATAAAAAGATTCACTACTGCTGTACTTACATGAAAAATATAAAACATGAAAATACTGTACGTAACTTAAATAATAACTACAATGGCTTCATTAATTCATGAAGTTTTTTTCCCAAATTATTTGTCTGTGCAATGTATGTTAAAAAGTATTTCTGGAGAGCTTACCTTGAAGGAAATGTACCCTTGTTTTTTTCTTCTTCTTTTTTTTTTTTTTTTTCATAAATGCAAATCTCAGATTGCACAAAGATGTACATATATCATTTCCACACTGCACACTTAAACATAAGGTATCTGGATAGTCACACAGATTTACACAGATATTTTGGCTATGCAAATATCTACTTAAGTTCATTTAAAACATAGCGGTATCCTAATTAAACTTAAGTAAACAGTTTTGAGTTTAATGACTGTAAATAGAAAAAAAGAGAATGGAAAATGTTTTATCTTCTGATTTCACAGGAAAACATATCATTCATCCATACCACAATAAATAACTTATGTTCATAAAATTAAGAGCTCAAAATACTGCAATAGTGAGGTCTACAAACGAGTATAATAAACAAATAAAGTATTTAATATGAATAATATCACAGTCAACTAGTACTAAGGGATTGAAAGAGGACTGTTAAGCACAACAAGAATGAATCCTTACCCTCAGACTAATAAGCTGAAGAAGACGTTTCAGTTCTCGGAACATATAGCTTCCTTTTATTGTTGAAGTACATTAAGAGTTGTAGTGAAATAACTTCATTGTTACGTTTTGTCCTTAGATATTCCTCTGTCTTTTTACATAGAAATTATGAAAGTAAAAGTGGTCCCAGTAGTTTATAAACCTACCATTAGGAATAAAATGTGAGATGACTATTATTTCATGTCTGTCAGAGAGTTCCATAAGTTTTTGATGAAGTAACACCAGAATGATGTGTTTTCCGTAGTTGCATAGTGCTTCAACATTCTTTTCTCCAATAAGACATTGGAGGATAATGACAATCACTTGCTCACAAGCAATTATATCTCCCCATGCTTGGGAGCTGTGGAGGAGATTATATCAACTTCTTGTTCCTTTCATGGATGAAGCTGCTGTTATTTCAGTATCATTGTAGGTAAATAAAATTTTGGTCTTAAACAGAGAATTGGAATGAACTCTGAACAAGATCAAATTGAATGACTGAACTACCGTAAAAACATGGAGAAGCCTAATTTTGGCCAGTTTTTTCACAAGGTCCATCCTGCTTTTGAATATAAATCAAATACTAAACTTCAGGATGCACTTTCTGTTATTTCTGGTCTGATTTTTTATTTTTTTTTTAACAGTCATGCTTCATGAAATTACTTGAAAAATTTGCTTATGCTGATGACAAACACAACATATCAGACATGATAATTTGGCTCAGTGTCATGGCTGTATCTACAAATAAATACTGCAATAAGGAATCACTGTGGGCAGGTCTGCCCCTTTACAGATTTTAAATATTAGCAATGCACTTGAGATATTCCAAATCTTAGGGAATGTATAAAAGCAGTGCTTTCTCTATAACCTGTCTAACTGTAATCCTTGACCCCAAAATGCAAAGCACACAGTGAAAACATGAGATGAAGCAAATCTCTAAATACAGCCTTATTCTCTTGGTACACCAGAGAAACTCCCTTTGGTTGGAAGGCTCCACTTTAGACCTGCAGTGCTCTCAATGAGTGACACGCTTTTACACCATGTGCCCAAGACAAAAGATGTTACTGAGACAACTCTTATCCATTTAAATATTTCTAGGAACCAGAAAAGGAATGAGAAAATAATAGCAAATATGGAAAGATATGCTGCAACCTGTTGAAAGAGAAAAAGACAAATGAGGAAAAAGAATCCTCCTTATCTGAAGTGTCCTTCCCTCCTGTACTATCCATTTTAGAGTGAAGAGGTAAAAACTTAATAGGGATAAATAACAATTATTGTTTTGACTATATATATATATCTATATCTATATCTATATCTATATATATATATATATAAATTTCTCAGTACCTTATTCAAGGAAATTATTCACTTTCTTTTCACTCTCCTAAAAAAATTTAGATCCAAATGTTATACATTGTTAAAGGTATTCCATTTTGAGCAAGTTTCTACATAAGAAAATTTCTGCTTAAGGGCCTTCACTTATGACTATTCACATTTTTATTTTTTATTTATTTATTTATTTTTTCACTCTAAGTGAAATAAACAAATACAAACAAGTAACCTAGATGTATTCCATGATGAGAATGAACTACCGGGGGACCATTTGTCTATAAAGTATGAAATATCTACTACTCTGATTAAAAACAAAGCAACAACAGAACAATAATAATAAAACCAAACACATGTACACACGCACAAAAACAAAAAAAATACAAAGACAATTACAGCAAATCTCAAGATGATAACTTTCTTTGGTTAGCAGAGATTTGTATACTTAGTTTCAACTTAGTGGAATTTTTTTTCTTTCCTAGATAATTAACAACATGAGAATAAGAACAGGTAAACAGAGAGGAAAACAAAAATTCCTGTGTTTTACTTTCATCTGAGATAGAATTGTTTTCTTCATCGTGTCTAGTATGATGCTGTTTAGGTTCTAGGAGAAAAATACTCTTGACAACACACTGATGTTTATAGTTGCTGCTGAACAGTGTTGTACAGAGCCAAGGCCAATCATATTGAAGAGGCTAAGGAGATGGGAAGGAACAGAATTAGGAAAGTTGACTTAAATTGGCAAAGGGAATATTTTATATCATATGACATCATGATGGAGTTTTGAAGAGAGTAGAAGGTCATCTGGCTCTCTTCCTGCCACTGGGGGGATTAGTTTGGCATTGGCTGGAAGATATTGAACAATTGCTTGTGCAGTACCTGTTATATGCAATTCTAAATGTAGTCATAATTGTTATCCTTTTTCTTTTCTCTTAGTACATAATTTTATCTCACCCAAGAATTCTAATCTTTTCCCCCCAGTTCCCTCCCCCATCCTGCTAGGAAGGGGGAAAGGGAGTGAAGCGATGTGTGGTACTCAACCACCTGCTGGGTTAAACCATAACATCCTGTTAGTCCCAAGCCATATAAAGCAGTAGTAGATTTTTATGTTGCTGCATATAGAAGGGAGAGACACCTATGGTCCAAACTCCAAGTGCAGGGCAGGGAGAACACTGTTTTTGCTCATGTACTCTGACATCAAAGAGGATCAATAGAAGGGCAGAAGCTGCATGAGACATCTGTGCAAGAATAAAGGAGTTGGCAAGAAGGCAACAACAAAATGCCATCCATGTATGTCCATGAAACTGGAGGGCAGAAGACTTATCCCTGCGTGTGGAGCAGTGCAAACAGTGCTGGTAGCTGAAATGGAATAGAATGGGAAGGCAGCAACAGGGGGTCAGATACCCTTAGGTGGTCAAAAGAACTGGGAGATACTGTGAAAAGGATGTTTAGAGGAGATATAGGGATGAAGGGAAGAGAACAAGAAGAAAAAGCAGAGGCAGAGATAAGTCTTCTAAAAATGACCTTTCTGATACATCAGCGAGTTTAATGCTGCTTGTATGGTTTGCACAGCTGCCAGCCGTAGATGAGCACAGGGTAATAGTATTTTCTCTACACTAAACTTCAGTGCAGAGGTATCATTACAACACCTTCAGCTCAGCAGACTGAGAAAATAGACAATTGGTTAATATTTCAAACAGAATCAAATACTAATTCTATCCTATGCCCAGTGAACTTCATAACACCGTATATTTATTCCCTTATCTAATTCCTGAGGTAAGAAATTTTCATTTTGTAAGTAAAGAGAAAAAGCTCAGAGACTTTAATTTATGCATTCAAGATGGTAAAGGATGTCTTTGGAGTTCTGGAAACTCAGATATTTCACACTTTTAGCATAATGCCTTAACTATTAACCAAATATCCAGTACAGGAAATGTGCAAATTCAATTAAGCACTAACTAATCTACTTGTATTTTTTCCTCCACACTGTGGAGAGACAGTCTACTTCCTTCATTTAGATCATAACATAATAGAAAGCACATGCAACCATGAACCTTTGATGGAAGTTTGTCAAGTACATTTAGTGGAAGAAAACAAGAAACAGAGAGAAAAAAAATTAAACAGGTATTCTCACATGACAGGTATGAGACATCTGTTACACTTAAGATGATCTTATTGTACCTATTTAAAGAGAAAAAATCTGTAACTAGGAATCTTCTAATGGAAAAATATAATGAATGTGAAAACAGTTTTCCTATAAAAAGCCTGGTAATAGGTTCACCAGCCAGAAACAAGAAGAAATTTTGCACTAACCAAAAATGTACAGATTTACTAACACTGCAAAGAAACTGCCATCAGATTTTATTGGAAGATAAATATTAAAAACGATCACACACTAGTGAAGTTAAATGAAGACAGCCTCCAATATTTGTATCCCTGCACTTTTGTCCCAGAAATGGGTGGAAAACTTCCCTATCACAAGAGGTTACACAGTTGCTTCCAGCTGCAAGGTCATATGCGTACAGTGCCACATACTTACGCAGCTCAGGAAACTGCTGTAAAGGAAAGGTGGACTGGGGATACAGAGTGATATCAGCAGGCAGAATAAAATGACAGAAGGAGAAAGATCTTACTGTCACATTGAATCAGGATTAAACCACGGCATATGGTTACAGCACATGAGATGTTATACCCTCTTGGCACAGACCCTGGATACATTGGAAACTACTCTGGACTGGGAAAAGAGAACTGGACTAGAAAATTACTAGAAGTACTGAAACATACGCCTTAAATCATTCATCAGGAAAAAAAGTAAAGAATTGTCCAAAAAACACCCTATTTCTTTTTGACATCAAATCGGTATGATTTTAAGTATCAGATTCTCCCAATCCATCTCATTTAAATTAAAAGAGGGAAAAAAATAACAGGGGAAAGAAAAGAAAGAAAAAAAAAACCAACCTCTTCTCTTTCATTTTCCCAGGGTAGTGTCCAATTCAGCTTGTGCAGGCTGAGAATCACTGCACCTGAGGCTCCTGAAATTAGGCACAGCTGGGTAACTGAAGCTAGCTTTCAAGAAGTGCCTTTCAAAGAGTGCCACCTTAGCCTGGGAGGGAAGGAACAAGTGAGATGAGAAGTGAACTAAGCCAAGGTTTCTCTGGACAGCCTGTTACCTCCATCTGTCTTTTGTTTAGCCACTACTACACTTTCATTTTCTCTTTGGCAGTTAGGGACACAAAAATACATTTCTTTAAGAACGAACTCCACTGTGCTTACTGGCACAAAGTTTTCAGTAATCTTACTCTATTTCTACTAGTCTGTGTGGCCATGTCCCAGCATGATTTTAATCTAGGATACTGAAGATTTACCTTAACAAAATAATTTACTCAGAAAGATTAGAAAAAAACACTGAAAAAGTAATAAAAGACTCTTAGGAATATAGAAAGTCTGAAGATAAAAGGAATAAAAAAAGATAGACAATGAATCATAGAATCGCTCAGGTTGGAAAAGACCTTAAAGATCCTTGAGTCCACCCACACCCTAACCATACTACCCTAACAACCCTCCACTAAATCATGTCCCTGAGCACCACATCCAAATGGTTTTTAAACACATCCAGGGATGGTGACTCAACCACCTCCCTGGGGAGCCTATTCCAGTACTTAACAACCCTTTCTGTAAAGAAGTGTTTCCTGATATCCAACCTAAACTTACCCTGGTGCAACTTGAGGCCATTTCCCCCCGTCACCAGTGAGAAGAGACCAACCCTGCTCTCACTGTAAGCACCTTTCAGATATTAGAAGAAAGCAATAATATCTCTCCTCAGACCCCAGACTAAACATCCCTGGTTCCTTTAGTCACAGCTCATAGATTGAGTGACTTCTCCAAGCCTTGTTGCCAGTCTTTGAAAACATAATTATTAATACGTGACATACCACGTGATTGCTGGATTTGATCATTAGCAGTCATACAGCTTAGTCAGCCCAGGTATAATAAAGATAACAGGCTTTTCTCTAACTGCAGCCACAAGGAATAGAAACTGAAGAAATCTCCACAGAGGCAGAAATATGAAACTATAAAAAAACATGAAAGTCCTTCTAGATACCGGAATGTCTGATAACACACACATTTTTTCCCTTAAGCAGTGCCCAGTACTGCATCAAGTATCTTGCTGTGGTTTCCACCATGACATGAACAAAAGCAGCTTAATGCACAAAGATATGAGATTTTACACAGCACATCTGTCTAGGTAACATTTTCAGCATCTTTTATTATTATTATTATTATTTTATTTTTTTTTCCCCATGTGGATTTTGTTGTAGTGGCCATTTGACCCAGTATTACAGAAAGATATAAATACATGTACCTGCACAGTAATACTGTACCTATGAGAAGAGGGTGATTTTGAAGCCTCTTAATGCTGTGAGGTGGGAAGACTGATTAAAGATTCTGTTCAACATTGGGTTGAAAGCAGCAAGGGGTACCCATGGGTCAATAAGAGGAAGGGTGAATAAATCCTTATAAAGGATTTGAGTAGGAGACATTGAAAAGAGACATCTTTCTAAAGTAGAATGTAATTTTTCTATTTATTTTCTAGGAATTCCAGCAGATATCATCCCAGAACTGTTATATACTACTTAATTTAAAGCTGCATTTAATTTCTGAAAAGAATTATTGGCTATAAAAAAAAAAAAAAAACTTTGTAATAAGTTTGTTTTGTTTTTTAAATCCATTTTTAAGACATAAGGCAAAAGTATTATTACTATCATGGCAAACACATTACTTCCATGGCAAACAAAACATAATTCTCATTAGACTTCCAAAATAACTTAATCTGTATATGAATAGTCTTTTCTTATGAACAACAGCAGGAACGTAAGATTTTCTCACCAAGGTTCTTTTCCAACCCATTTTTAAAAGTACTTTCTTAGCAAAATGACTGCAGGTTAACAATATAGACTTTTTTTTTTTTTTTTTTTTTTTTTTTTTTCCCCCCAAAAAAAAAGGAAAGAAAGAAAAGAGAAAGAAAACACCTTAAACTATGTTTAGGAGAAAACAACAATTGATTCCTTTTCTAAAACAGAAAGGAAAACAAGGAAAAAAAAAAGGAGGTTGTAAATCAATCAAATAAAAATCTTTATGTTTCTGTTTTGCCTCTTTAACACACAGGTAGATCTGAAGAATTACCTTCATCAGCACTATTGAGTGTTTCCGTTTTTTTTTTGGTAGAGACTTTCTGAGGAAAAATTCTAGTGGCAGGGTTTGAGAAACTGGAATGATGGAAGACATCTCTGTATATATGTTTTTGTTCTTTTACTTTCTAATATCAAGAAAACGTCTTCACATTCAAATAACACTTGGTCATCTAAAATTATTTCTCAAGATGTGTATTTCATCAGACTCAGCACACTCCAGGTTAAGCTGTGATCTGAAAAGCTTACAGTAACTGAAAATACATTTTGGAAAAGTAAAATTAGATTAAGTGCCCCTCAAAGAGTAGTTGAGAAAATAACATATTTTGCTAATAACTTTGTAATCTTCTTTTTTTTGTTTTGTTTTGTTTATACAGCTTTGAGTATGAACACAAAACATATACTATCCTAAGGAGTCTCAGATTTTTTATTGAAGGTTCATCTCATAGATATATGTACAAATATGCTTATATTCTTAATCTACCTATATATACATCTATGCATTATATATATTATCATATATATTGTATCTATATTTTATCTATTTTAATATATGTATATATCTACAGATAGTTATTTAAATGGTCAGGGAAGGAGCCTCCAGTACAAGAAAGATGCGGAGCTCTTGGAACGAGTCCAGAGGAGGATCACTAAGATGACCAGAGGGCTGGAGCACCTCTCCTATGATGAAAGGTTGAGGGAACTGGGCTTGTTTAGCTTGGAGAAGAGAAGGCTCCAGGGAGGCTTCATTGTGCCTTCCAACACTTGAAGGGAGCATATAAACAGGAAGGAGAATGGCTGTTTTACGAGGGTGGATAGTGATAAAACAAGGTTTTAAACTGAGATGGGGGGGATTTAGGTTAGACAGTAGGAGGAAGTTTTTTAAACAGAGGGTGGTGACACACTGGAACAGGTTGCCCAAGGAGGTTGTGGATGCCCCATCCCTGGAGTCATTCAAGGCCAGGCTGGATGTGGCTCTGGGCAGCCTGGTCTGGTGGCTGGCAACCCTGTACACAGCAGGGGGATGACACTAGATGACCTTTATGGATCTTTTCAACTCAGGACACTCTATGATTCTATGAAAAAAAAAGTAGGGAGAGAGGTAGGCAGGCAATGGGATACAGTATGAGACAAAAACTCTACCTGGGAACAATAGCTTGTATAGCTGCCTACCGACTGGGAACCCCAAGATAACAATTCTCCTTCTGTGTATGTCTAACAAATCATATCAAGGTCGTATTAGTGGTGAAGGGAGAGCAAAGAGCAAATGAGGTAATCCAGGAAAACTTTGTATAGATTACAAGATAAATACAGAAATACCTCTGAAATATCATTATTGAATGACTATTCCTCTAAAGGACAACTTTTAAAGATATCAGTAATTTCAATTAACAACTGAAAAATAAGAGATAAAATAAGAGGAAATACTTAAATGTACCTTTAAAAATCAATACTTTAAAATTAATAACTCTGGGCTCAAATTTGGCATCCAGATTCAAATTATTCTGTTTCTTCCTGATTTTACTCTCATAAATCAACATATAGTGGTGGAATCAGAAATAAAAAGTGCATGTCTATAACTAAATTAATTGTATAAATTTTCTCTTAAGTGTCCACTGCGTTAGCTTATGTTTATACATTTCCATGGTTAGAAGATTTGAATGTGTAAGTATCCATAGTTTTCAAAAATAGTGGAAATAATAAGGGCTTACTTAAAAAAAAAAGTTGATTCAACTAGACATCTTATACGTGAAAACTTTACAAGCTGTAGATGAAACAAAACAGAATAAATAATAAATAAATAACACAAGAATAATGGGCTTCATTTTATCTTCCCAATCCAGATTATGGAATATTTTGTTTCAGATGTTCAGACACCACGATTACATTTAGGTTGCATCTTCTAAATTAATTGTCTAAAAAATCTGGATACTCTGAAAATACATACTTAATCTAAAAATATTTTTATATGACTATTCAACTTACATAAAATAGTGATTAATAGAATGTATTGTTTGATGCTGAACAAAAAATAATTGAAAGCAATGTTCGTTAAACATTCATAATACTTGCTAATAGAGGGAAATTTTCAACTTAATTTTTAGATTAGTAGAGAACAGGAAATAAAAACAGTGGTTTTGAGTATGCCATAGATTAAGCAAATTTAGCAGATAGTTAAAGAATTTGAATTATTCTCCTAATATGACCCTTCTCTGATCTGTATTCATGGTATTACTTCTTGATTGTCTGTGAATTAGTTTAATCAGAAAAGATTACTTTTGTACAACAAGGATTTAATAATGTCATTTCATTGAATTGATACAAGTAAAAAGATACATAGTATAGAGACAGCAGGAAGGCAGAATGGAAAAAAAAAGTCTTTTCCACGAAGGCTGTAATTTCTAATAGTGGGCTGGTAAGTATTTAGAAAGGTCAGAATAACCTTTTTTTCTTTTTTTCTTTTTTTTTTTTTTTTTCCAAACTTTACAGACATCCTGTAGCGATACAAAACCTGAAAACATAATTTTATGTATTGTCTTTTCAAGAGTCAACATTTATAAACTTTTAGAACCATTTAGAATAAAGTGCCATGTCTGTTACAACCCAAGGCAACTTCACTGAGCCTAATACTTTTAAAGTTGATAGTAAAAGGGATCAAAATGAAATTTAACTATTTTTTATGGTTTGAACATCAAGAAAGAAGATGTAGTAGGTAGAGAATGTAATGATGTCTAGTGGATTGTGTTAAAAGAAAAACCTTGCCATTCAGAGGAGCTATTTTATTCATTATCATTCAAAGTACTGCCAGGGCATTATTATGTTAGATATGTCTTACCATGTGGTAGACCACATGGAAAGCTGCTTGATAAGGTCACTACATGTTCCATAGTAATTTGAACCTGAAATCCCTAACAAAGTCCCTGGACATTTTGTGGAACACTGGTTACTTTGAGTGATAATTTGAATTAAATGTACAAAAGCCCTAATGACAAAAGAATAATTAACAAGTGCTCAACAGACATTGTTTGTCAGGAGAGATGAGTAGGTCTGCCACAGGATCTTTGCTCCATGTACTGAAAACTGCATTCATACAATTTTATTCCTTCAAAACTTTAACTTTCAAAGTTATATGAAGTGTCATTTCAGCTCAGTTATTTTTTTCAAAGGGTTTTTTTTTAAATGTTTGTTTGCCTTTGTTTTAATATATCTTTCAATCAGTTAATTTTGATTATGTTTTTGATTTTCCTATATTTTTGATTTTACTATAGTTTTTAGCATGAGAAAGCATGCCCCTGCACTGTATGAGTTTTCCTTGGTCTGGAATGGATTGAACTGTGCTTCAGAGAGAGGTGGAACTGGAGTAAAGCAGGTGGATGGATAACATATAGGTCTAAAAATGGTGACCCAGAATTCACATATAAGCAGCAAAATTTGTCTTCTGAATATAGTACAAAAATATAAAGAACAATTTGCCTTTTGCCCGAAGGAAAATTCCTAACTGTACATGGCTTCAACTTAGATGTCATATGTCTTAGTGTGTTAGGAATTCATTTCTAGCAGACTATTCTAGGGTGTATGAGATCTTATTGTGCCTGAACTCCTCAAACACTGAGTCATCTGTCCACCAGGCTGAAACTCTTCTTGAAGTTACAGAATTTATGTTCTTCATCAAAACTGTTGAATGAGGAAACATTCATCTAGACTTATCTAGAGTTGTTATCTAGACTTGTCTTCACAGATATGTAAATATAGTTTTCTATGACCAAATACAGAATATTCTTAATAGACTGACTGAATCAGTTTTTAGAGCTAAAAATACATTTAATTACTTTCTACTTTTGTGCAACTGGCAGACCAAATGTCACAAAGATTAGCCATCACAGTGTTAGATGTTCTAAAGTTCGAATTGCAATGTATGATTCAGCTGCTTTGATATGGATGCTTTGCTGAAACAGCACAATTAGTTATCTTCAGAAAAGCATACAATTGAAACAGCAAAGTCTTCTTTTGATAACCACTTTGAAAGCTTCATTAGCGCAATTTTATTCAGAGCTGCAGCTGCTTCTCTTTGGTGGTAGAAGCTAATCAATCAAACTGCAAACATACTTCTGAAAGATTACAAAGCAGCACCCAAGTATCAGTATGTTTTTGGCATGGCTTTAAAAAAGACTAATAAGGAACAGCATTATTTTCTTTATAATTCTCTTTATACTAAGTACACCATTCATGGGAATGACAGTTAATTAGCAAGTAAAACACTAAAGTAAATATTTGGCAAGATTACAACTTTTAGGAAAAAAAAGTATCAACAAACTACCAGGGCAATAAGCATATGTTTCTATATTTTGTACCTGACAGAAAGGTATCTAAAATGAGATTGGTGACTTATTCTTTAAATTATGATTTTTGTTTTCACTGAAGTAAAAAAGGATTACTAATTTCTCCCTGTGCTAGAATGCAATTTATTAACTGGATGCTGCTCTACAGGTTTTTGTTTTGTTTTGTTTTTAATCTTTTGGCTGCCTTAAATTACAGGAATAATTCAGTGCCAAAAAAATAGGATTAACTTGAAAGAAGTCGTGAAGAAATTTGTCTTGTTTTCCATCAGATCATGTCTATAAATTAGCATGACCAAAAATTTACAAATTTTCAGTGTGTTCTTTGGATGGACTAAGTTGTCTTCCATCACATACAGGGAAAATTTCGTACAACTTTTATACAAATATGATGATGATTAATGAATATACTAAAACTTCAGATATTTCTTCCTATCAGAATATCAGACAACTGTTTCTTCAGATATTATTACAGTAGCCTATTTAATTTTTTTTCAAAGCAATTTGCAACAGGCATTTTATTGTTTCAGAATTTTCACAGATGCCAAGCACTATAAAATAATGGGCACGTTACTCACAAACACAGGCTGCAGACAAATGGTTTTCTTAGAAGTCCTGATCTCACTCTCTCATTCAGAAGAAACCTATTTTTCTAATATGTAGGTATCTTCATGTTTAGTACAGCTTTGATCAGAAGATGTGCTAATTCAAACAACCAGCAAGAGGTCCAACATACTTGGACCCTTTTCACTGATATCCCATCAGAAAAAAAAAAAAAAAAAAGTTTCTGGTTATGCGTGATTAAGTTCACAGACCTATGAAGATTAACACTTAACATTTGCTTGTTTTAACAGTGCTCTGTAGGCTTTAGAACTGTGTAAGAACAGCAGCTTTTCCTGTAGGAGTTAACACTATTAGCGCAGAGGATCTAAATGGATGCTGAAAATTGCTGGTATGTAGAGAGGATTTTTAGGTGAAAAATTATCAAGGGAATTAAAGCTCATTGTAAGACTTTACAGGATACCTTCTAGACCTATGGAGGTGGGGGACAGGCAGACACAGTAGCAGACTTTGCATGTCATCCCTCCCATAACATATCTCACCACATCTCACCACGTATATAATTGTGTCAACAGGACTGAGCTATTTAACCTTGCCTATTTGTGTAGAATTCCTTGTATATTCTAGCAGGGATTAAAAAATGCAAACCCCGTTGTTTACATGTATATTCAGTATGCATACGATCCAGATAAGGGAAAAACTAGGTTGCCCTAGTTCTCATGTCTACTGAGGAACATAGAAAATTCTGTATGTTCAAATTCTACTACACAAATCAGACCTGAATAATAATAATAATTATTATTATTTTTTAAACTACATATCATACTTTTCTACACTACATAGTACATAAGTGTAGAATAGACTCACAGAATCCATAGAGTTGGAAGGGCTCTTTAAAAGTCATGTAGTGCAACTCCCCTCAATGAACAGGAACACCTTCAGCTACACCAGGTTGCTTAGAGCCTTGTCTAGCCTGACCTTGAGTGTCTCCTGGGTTACAAGTTCTGGGGGAAGCCTAAGTTACTGCCCTCAACCTTAAGAACATCTTTCCTATTTAAGAAACAATTTTTCAAAAACTATTAAAGCTCATAAATCACACTGTCTCTAAATAGATTCAGAAAGCTTGCTATATTGTGATGAAATCTGAAGACATTAACAAACAACTGAAGAGGTTGTGATTCCACATCTTCCATAGGAAACTTTAAAGTTCATGTACAACAATAATTTCAGAACATCCAACTACTACAGTTAGCCACCTCTGAAAGTCTCTGCCGCTTCAGGTGAAGGAGAAGATCCTGCAACTCCAGAAAAATATCTATCATTGTAAATAGGCTTTTCTGTGAGTTGATGAGTGCACTGCATTTTTCTTCAGAAAGCATTTTGCTTTCAGATGTTCTGAAGCTGGATATATAGATAGTTTACAGAAAAGTTATATGCTTATGGATGGATTTTCCATGCTGGATTTTTAAATTTTACTCTCCATTTTATAAATAAAACGAAGAACAAAATTTAAGCTAGTTACTTTGAGGAGTTCAGTTTTAGATGAAACCTTAACAGGATTACAGTGCCTTTACTGTTGAGTTTGTTCTTTACTGTTACATCTTTTGAGTGCAATGCTCTTCACGTGAAACATGTATGACAAATATTTGTGTACTAAGAGCCTTTTTTCTGATAAACTCCTTCCAGGATTTGCTTCCAACATCTTCAACAGCGATAATGCCATCAATACGATTGCAACATAATCTATTGATTGTTCTTAATGTCATGAATTCATTCTTAATAGTAAATCTTACAATTTCCCTCCTAATTTTTAACTAGTGAAAATGAGTCAATATGATGGTAGGTTTTGAAGAATTTTTGTATACACATTGCATTACAGCAACATGGCAGGGAATTTGTTTTAACAGACTGAATACCTCTCTCCACGTAAACTCAGTGAAATAATGCCAGCCCAAGCAGGTTGCACCATTTCATGTGAATGGAATAGCTTGTACTATTCACGCTGAATTTAGTATTTTATAATATTAATATGATAAGACATGAATTTTAAACTCAGATTCTTCACAATCTGACAGAAAAAAAGTTTAGCTAATAATAATGAAATGTACTGCATTCTAATCAGTTGTGCTTGCTTAGCTATCTGATTAAATGAAATGTCATCCTAAACTTGCACATTAGAAATTCATAATATCTCTGAGATGCTACAGTTTTTTTGTTAGTTTGTGATGACCATTAGATGATAATGTAGGAATATATGTACACATTTTTATATAAGAAATAACAGAAGAAAGGAATACATTTAACATGAATTTGCTTAAAAGTTATCAACGGTACTGGCATGAAGAGCGTAATAATATCATAGTTTAATCCTTAAGGAGATTTTCCCTAGACGTTTACAAGAAACAGAAGTTTGGGGTTTGGTTTAGTACAGAAACACAGATAATAACAGAGTATAAACATATTGGTTGGAACTAGAGAATTGCCTGCCACATTTAACATTGTAAATAGAGTTCTTAGGAAACCAGGTAAGATCCAGTCTCACCCTGATACAACAGCTAAGCAGACCCACCAGTGATATTTAGGGGAAGAAGAGCATAAGAAACCAGGCTAAAAGCTGGTTTTCCAAAAGGCTGGCAGGTGAAGTGCATTTCCTGAATTGTGATGAGCTAATGGAAGAAATCAAGCTTAAAGAGGACTTACCCTATAAGCTTAAAGAGAACTCAAATACTTAATATTAAAGGAACATTTAACACGCATCTTGATTTTCATAGAATTAGTGAGCCATAGAATTTCAGCACTGCAGGGATTAGAAAGGAACTAAAGAGATCATCAAGTCCAACCCCTTTGCTAAACAGGTTCCCTACAATAGATTGCACATATAGGCATCAAGATGGATCTTGAGTATCTCCACAGAAGGGGAGTCCACTCTGGAAAAACTACTTCAGTGTTCCCCGTGTTACAGTGAAAGTGACTTCTTCTCCATGTTATTACGGAAGTTCCTATGCTCAGATTTTAGGCCATTACTCCTTTCCTATTGCTATAAACCACTGAGAAGAGCCTACCCTCATCCATTTGCCTCCCACCTTCCTTTTGATATTTATAAACATTTATCTGATTCCCCCTTCAGTCTTCTTTTCCCCAGGCTGGGCAGACCAAGGTCACTCTGCCTTTCTTCATAAGGGGTGTGCTCCAGACCCTTTATCATCTTTGTGGCCCTCCACTGGACTCCTTCTAGGAGAACTGGACACAGCACTCCAGATGTGGTCTCAGCTGGTCAGAGAAGAGAGAGAGGATCACCTCCCTTGATCTGCTGGCCATGCTCTTTTTAATTTGCGCCAGTATACCATTGGCCTTCCTGGGCTCAAGGGCATAATGCTGGCTCAGAGTCATAAATAAGATATTTAACTGGTATTAAATATTTTATATAAACCTACACAGACTGTCATGTGTTTAACCATATTGTCTTTCATTGATTCATAAATGCTCAGAGATGAAATGTGGAAAAAAAAATTCTGATTAAACTAAAGAATAAACTCTGTCTTGTGAATGAAATTCTCTCTGCATTCCAAACAAACTGGAGTATAGAAGAGTCTTTACTTTAAAATAGAAGCCTTGTTTCCTCATTGTAGACTTTAAAAAATAAAACTGTATAAATATTACAAAGTTGCTTGTGATTTAAATGTGTACAAAAGTACCAGCATTAAATACAATGGTGGAGCTATTTTCATTTCCTTCTGGATTGGGATGTACAACAGCCACAGACTATTGTTAGCAAAATGTGCTGTCATTGGGAATATGTAAGATCTTTGAGTACAAACAAACTTCTGAAAGCATAGGATCTCCATTAAACATTTGAAATCAACGGAACAAAAGCAAAACTCTACCACCAAATATTAAAACCATTGACATATATTTCTGGAGGATATTTTTCTGTGGACTAATTTGAGAACAGTTCCTATGATGACGAAAGATCTTTTATGTACGGATGTATTTTACTCACTTATATATAGATTTTATACACTCCAGAAGATTTCACTTTTGGCTTGCACTGGGAATATCGAACATGACAAGAAAAAAAAGCTGTGAAAGAAAAGTCCCTGCACAGAAAAGAAAGAAGTTCAATTGCCTGCAATATTTAATAAATGCAGAGGGCGAAGCACACAGAAAACTCAGACAACTAAAATAATTCTCTTTGCAGATGATTTTGATCTTCTATTCCTTTAAACAAGTGTCTTCTGAATGAGAAAAAAAAAAAAAAGAAAAAAAAAAAGAAAATCTGCTAGCTCAAGCCAGTATTCAGAAAGTTGATTAGATCTTAGAACAAGCTGTTATGTCAGACTATGCACACCCTATATAGACTTGTATCCACTTGTATCACAAAAATGTATCTTCAGCTTCCTCTCAGCTCCTAAGTAGGTTCTAGGAAATTAGAAACTAGAAAAGCACTATAACTTCAGCAAACTGTGGTTGTATTGATGTGGAAAGACCAAGGAGCTCTCCTATGATCACTGTGTACTGTTCTAAGATGGTTATGGCTACACATACCTGGTGACATCTTCAAGATATGTTAAGGGTTTTGGTTCTCAGTTCTACACCAGTGAAAGCTATTTAGGTACCAGAAAGCAAAATAGCCCCAGCCTGGTCCAGAGCTCACACAGTTTTATGTCTCTAGGCTTGAATACTGCAGCTCTGTACACTCAGGTAGGAAAGCACCCATCTAGAAGAAAAGCCACAATTAACATAAGATGCAAAAGGCCATCTGCTTAGCAACCATGAGAACACATTATCCCCCCTTCTGCACACTCTCTCCCAGATGAATTCAGAGATCAGATCCATCTTTCTGTTCTGCTATCTAAAGCCATCTGTGGTAGCTGCCATTCCCAAGGCAGCTATCATCTCTCCTCTTGTAACCTTCTGCTGCATTCCATCAGAATAATGAAACTGTTGACCCACATGAAGCCCCATGAGCACAGGGAGCAACCTTTACATTTCATATGGAGCAGAGTACAATGTTTCTGCCAATAAGAGAGCAAGAAGGGCCCTGAGTATCACCATGGTCTGCACCAATAAATAAATAAATAAATAAATAAATAAATAAATAAATAGAAATCAGTATTTTCAAAATTCATCTCTTTTTTTTTTCAAAGTCTTCATATGGAGTAAAACCTAGCCTCAGTCTCATTCCAGACACTGAAGATCAAACAGTGAACTAACAAAGCTGATTTAATAGAGTATATATATTTCTATTAAAAACCAAGACAGCAGTATTTTCTGTAATGTAATTAGACTTCTTGCATAATACAGGCCAGGAGACTTTGCTGTATCTCTTTCCATTTGAAAGAAAATCTATCTTTTGAATGTACTAAAAAATAAAATAAAATAAATCATCCTTTCAATGGCATAAGTATATAAAGCTCTAATTACTATTCTTTCTAGTGGAAAATTCTTATCAATTGCAAGAATTCAATATTTTGATTGAGTCTAGCTAGATTCATTTTATTTTTCATGCCACTACTTCTACATAATATATTCTCTGCCAATTAAAATAAATATTAAAAAATGATTACTTGGTAAAATCAATTTTGTGTACAGTAGAATTCTAATTTACACCTCTCCCGAGCTGAAGGTTCAGAAAGCATGCAGAAACTAGCTACTAAACTAAGCAAAGCTACTAAAAGAAAATAAACTAAACCAAGTAGATAATAAGTTTACTTATTTATCATGTAGAGAACATAAGTTTTAATGAAATGTGCCAGTATACATATAATTATACAGACATTTATAACGAGGCACAATTAGCAAAACTGAAAACATTTTAGCTTCAAAACATCAAGGTGAGAATCTATGCTAACCAAAGCATTAAGATAAGTTAAAAGTTTACAGTAGATACCAAGGAGCAAAACTGTGAAGCTCTCAAATAAAACCAAACAAAACAGGAACATCCAAAAAATATTTTTAAATTTAAAAGAGCTACACTTTATTGAAAAAGACAGAAGTCTTGGCTTTTTTTTTACAAACAGAAACTTAAAGTCATTAAAAAAGACAGAGCTGCAGCAAGGAAAGATTTTGCACCATTCCTTTCTTGACAGCCCTCTCAGCCATTTGGCCCAACAGACAGACCCATGTCTTTTTCCTTTTCCTGGCACAAAGAAATTCTAACATCTCATGGGTGGGACTCGTGTCACTGGACCCTGACTGTGCTTCTGACTGCCTGGGCTGTGGCTTTGACCCTTTCTTTACCCACCTCCATGGCTACCATCACACCTGCCCCAGGATTCTTAGACACAACCATTCACTGCCATTTACATGCTAAATAAAAAGTCTGAGCTTCTATTCCTCATTTGTCTTTCAATACATCTGTTCTGAAATAGTACAATACTAAGAACTAAAGCCAATCATTTTTCTTTTCTTTTTTATTTTATTTTATTTTATTTTTTGATATTAGTACAAGATAAAGTTTAACTTAAGTATATTAGATAAAATATATAAATAGGGGACAAAGTAAACAAGTGTCCTGATTTTTATTTTGACCTATGAAGCTATTCATTAATTAAAATAATTCTTATAATCTTAGTAATTTTATTTACACTGATAAGTGTTTTCTTGTATAACAAAGATATTGAACATAAACACAAATGAGCCATATTATTAATGATTCGCTGAAGGTGTTTTTCATTATATTATTCATCTTTTCATTTTGCAGAGTTTCATGAGCCATTAAGTCAGCCAACGGTGCACACAAAATAGAATGTCAAGTAAGATAAAATTATTTAAGAGTTAAGAACAAAAATAACAGTGGAAATTACTAAATTACTATAAATGTTCTTTTACTACTTCATCTTAATCTTAGGCTATTAAATCCTTTTCTATGCACAGAATAGTCACTTATCCATGCCAACATATGATGTGGTACATCTGATTGTTCTCTCATTTTCAGTCTGCCCTGTACTAAACTGTAATCACATTGACAAAGAAGTTTTAACACAAATATAGAAATACTGTGCAACAACCTAAGAACGCTTTTAATTCCTTAGGAAACTGTGCGGTAAATCTGTATAATAAGCTTCAATCTAAGTGTTAGAAATTTGATGTAATATAAATACAAATTGCTTAGATTAATGTAAAGCCTAGCTGCTGGCAGCATAATTATCTTTGCAATCAACTTTCATTCTTGGTTAATTTGGGAGAAGTAGTACAACTACTAATAATATGAATTGCCATACAAAATTTTGGAAGAAAATGCAGGAACAAAAATATTCAACAATACACAGAAATTTCTGTTGAATTTATTGTTGTGATTATTTCTTTTCCCACTAATTTTAGCAACATTTGGCATACAGCATGGCAAATAGAAGAACCCAGTATTTTGTTTCCCTAATTGCATATGTATTTAAAACACAAATGTAAAAAAATTAGTCTCTAAGTATTCAGAGTGATAAATTTCTATAACAGTATTAGTGCAAAATACCCCACTCTCAAAAAATGTATTATACACTTTTGTATATTTACTAAAATTAAGAATGTTTATGATACTCTTATTATATATAATATTTGGGGGTCCTATCAACAGTTACTGAAGGAGACAGTAAAACTTCACTGTGATAATTCATTTTTTAAATGTAATTCTTTTTTTTTATATATTTTAAAAAAATCAAAGATTTGGCAAGCATGCCATTATGTGGAAATATAGAATGGATCACTGCTACAGTAATTTATGCAGAGAGGTAAGTAATATTTGAGCTTGGGAAAAATCGTAATAACCACAGAGATATTCAGCAAAGAGTAAATAGTTGTTATATGTAAGGATGCATTTATACTCATTAACGCAGTCTGGAAGAAGTGGGTATTAAATAGACCCACAGAAGATCTACTTGTATAAATTAGCTTAGGGAAAACATTCTGTATGCAGATGATGACATGGGAGAAAGTGCTTTGTATTTCTAGACTGATGCTGCATCTGGAATTTTGAAAGGGGGATAAATGATATAATGGAACATAAAGTAAGTGCATTTTCAAGGGCTTCCAATGGAAAAAAAATCAACAACAACAAGAAAAAAAAAAAAAGGGATAAGACGAAGTGTTAGACAACTATTATGTGAGGCAGACAACTGAAGTTAGGGTGAATCCATTTAGAACAGATAAATTCCTTTAAATAATGAGAGGGATTTGGATAGATCATCGCCTCTTGAAATCTTCTTTTTAATAAATATATATGTATATATATATATTTCATTTAGAAAAATCTTTACTTATCTGGTTGTGATTACTAAATTAGCTGATATATATCTGAGATATAACCTAATACTTAATAAACACAATTGGCCCGATCAGTGTGGTCTATTTTTTGGCAGATTAATAACAGTAATCCAAATCACATAGACTGAAGACAAAAGTTGACAATATACTTATTTCATTGTGAAAAAAAAGGATACATACTTTATGTATCTTGAATAAAAATAATAGAGGGAGTCATCACATCTGTACTCCAACATATAGTACAGATAGACAGTAGAAGACTTGTTGAATAAAACAGCCAGTGCTAAAGACCTGACATTGCCATATAATCATTTCAGGATTTTGTTTTGTATGTGTGGATAACTGCCCTTTTAAAAACATAAAAAAACACCCTATTCTAAGTCCACAGATTGAATGACCATTCACAACTGTAGTTCATTAGTACATGCAGTGCAAGGAGAGAACTGCTATTGTTTGAAAGTCTTTAGGTAAAATCAAAGATCCTCACAAATTTTCTTTCTCGGTCTTTCTCATCACTGTGACACTTAACTAAATAACATCAGAATTGTATTCTATCTTATTTGAACTGAAGTATTTTGGAAAAATTAAAAAAAAAAAAAAATTGTTTTGATTCCATGATTCCCGGACTTTAAGGTCTGTGTTTGATTCTACACCCATAGTGTACATACACCAATGTTAATATATCTTCAAATGGAGCACATTACAGTATCTGTGTTTACATGATACTAAAGTCTAAATACAGAAATCCATTATTGCATTTGCATTTACATAACACTTTCAGTTCAGTGCAAACTCAGTAGATTATAACTGTGCATTTCTATTTTCTATGTAAAAAAAACAAGCGAACTATCTCACAGTGAAATACTTTTGTCTAGTTTTACATGTCACCAGAATGAAATACTTTGAGTTTACTTTGTTTATTGTGTAACGATATTGCAGGGATATACAGTTATGGGTTTATTTGTCAAGCAGAATACCAAATATAAGAGTTAATCTAAAAAAAAAAAAAAAAAAGTGGAGAATCTATATTTAAATAGAATTAAATGTAACAATATATATTATTATTATATTACATATAGAATATTATGCACAAATATATACATTAAACAGTATAGAATAAATTGAATCAGAATCAGTTCCATAAGCTATTTAAATATGAGATGCAGACTGATACTTACAAATTAATGTAATGAGCATAATTCTATAACACACATGAAACATAGTTAAGGAAAAGAAATACCCCTAAGAACTCTTTGACTTATATTTTGATTGTAGTCCTTATTAATTAATTAGCTTCAGTACATTATAAAACTAATATCTTTAAGTATAAAAAAGGAATGCATGGGTAAGTAAAATGGAAAGTTTTTGTAAGAAAAAAGTTATGTAAAATGATGGATGTTAATAATTCTATGCCAAAACTGAAATAGAAAAGTGGTAATAATAGTAACAATAAAACAAATAAGAAAACAAACAGTGCAACCTAAAGTCTCTGTGTTTCAGTAGACTACAAAACACTATCTGTGGAATCAGAATAATTTAATATTATTTTAAAAATTTTGAACTATATGTATATTCATTATATGGTTTTGTTTTGTCTTATTTTTGACCACTACTGGATAGTATGGGCAGACAACAAAATTATAAGTAATACTGATCTAAATGTCAGCACATAATAATTTAAATCACATCTCCTTTTTTTCCAAAGAGACTATTTTCACGTAGAGTCTAAATCTTCCCTATGTATCACAACCCCTTACTTTAATCCAGCAGACAGTTATTTTGAAGTTGACTTTCTACCCTAGGTTTATAGGTCTCTAATATTCCATTTTGTTGAAAAGAATGAAAAAGAAAGACTTTGCAAATATTATACTTTGAAATGGCACTGATTGCTCTCACAGTGAGCCCCGCCATAAATGTATGAATGATATATTGCATTCATAGCATTAACTCCCTGAAAACAAATAGTTTTCTGAATACAAAAGTTAGAACTACTGAACTGATGAAGACAAGTAAAAGAAAAAAGGAAAAAAAAGAAAGAAAAAGTCATCTTTCAGAAAAAAAAAAGGCAAAAGCTTTCAAATATAAGAGAAAACACCTGAAAGACTTTGCTGACAAAGAGAATTACTCCCTTCCCTTCCAACCCAGTTATTGAGAAGCTGTGTGTCCAGCTCTTTTGAGACCTGTATCTCACTTCCAAGAAAAAGATTGCTCAGGAATTTTAGCCTTTTAAATATTTTTTCTTTAAGTTCATCACAATACTTATGCTGAACAGGAAAATTTCATTTAGACTCATATAATAAGGACTCATGAGGAATAAATACATCGAGGAAAAGGAACATATATCTGAAAGGAGAATTTCAAAACAATGAAATTTCTCCAAAAGTTATTTGAGACATAGTTCCCTCTAAAAATATACTTATAAACTTCAAGTTTTAAAATGGAATTATTTCCATTAGCTTAATCCCTTACTATCACTCTTGTCATGATCTGTCACTATTACTACATATCACCAAACTATCACTAGGCAATTAAAATAAATTAAATCATATTTGTTTACCTTTTAGGACATAGCATTTTCCATTTTTGAATATATATCATACATAATTTATGTCAAAATGAAAATATGACTTGATCTTCTTATCTCATTACAACGTGTATTGTCACAGAAATGACTGCTTAACACTTGTTCCAAACTGGATTTCATAGAATCATAGAATCATAGAATCATAGAATCACAAGGTTGGAAAGGACCTAGAAGATCATCTAGTCCAACCGTCTTCTCATTACCACTGCAACCACAAGCACTAAACCACATCTCGCAGCTCCTCATCCAGACGCCTCTTGAACACTGCCAGGGATGGCGACTCCACCACCTCCCTTAGCAGGTCATCCCAGTGCCTGACCATTCTCTGAGAGAAAAAGTTCTTCCTTATGTCTAACCTAAACCTCCTCTGGTACAACTTGTGGCCATTTCCTTGGGTTCTGTTTGTTGCCTGGGAGAAGAGGCCAAACCTCTCTACACAACCTCCCTTCAGGAAGTTGTAGAGTGCGATGAGGTCTCCCCTGAGCCTCCTCTTCTCCAGACTAAACAATCCCAGCTCCCTTAGTTGCTCCTTGTAAGACTTGTGCTCCAGGCCCCTCACCAGTTTTGTTGACCTTCTCTGGACACGCTCCAGGACCTCAATGTCTTTCCTGTAGTGGGGAGCCCAAAACTGAACACAGTACTCAAGGTGCGGCCTCACCACTGCTGAGTACAGGGAATTTATTGAGCAAGTGATCATTTCTGATGGAAATTTAGTCGACAAGAAAAACACTTTGCAAGATAAGATACTTGGATAAAGAAGATAGAATTTTAGGGACCTCTAAAATCACCTACTCCAACCATGCACCTATCACCAATATTACCCACCCAACGAGGTCCCAGTACCACATCTACATATTTCTTGGACACCTTCAAGGACAGTGACTCCACTACCTTCCTAGACAACCTGTACCAGACCCCAACCACTATTTCAGAGAAGAATTTTTTTCTCATATCCAACATGAACATCTCCTGGAACAACTGGAGGCCATTCTCTCCAGTCCTATCACTGTTACCTGGGTGAAGAGGCCGACTCCAGCCTTGCCACAACCTCCTTTCAGGCAGTTGTAGAGAGCATGAAACAACAAATATTTTGTGTTCAGGAAACTGAAGTTCTGATTTCAATTTCAAAAGTGCCTTTTATTCAAACAATTTTTCCATGAAATCTTGGCCTTCCTTGGACTTCCCTAGCTCAGATATCTTTCAGAAAATATTAAACAGAAATTAAACTTTCTCAGCCTTCCCTAGGTTAAGTTTTCCAATACTTTACCTGATATGTGTCTAAGTTTCCAATTTGTGCTGAAGCATGGATTCTCTCCAGGACTTTGTCCACTCTTTATTCCTCCCTGTCTACTTCTAAAATAAAGCAAATACGGTAATGCTTTCATGACCTGATCATATTCTTGTGGTACTGAGAAAGCTATTCTGGCACCCATTAAATTTCCACTTCAGGTGTAGGGATTAAGCACACAATTCCTTTCATTCTAACACATAGTGTTTCTGCTATTGCACAGTAAATTGTTGTAAAGTTTTATAATTATATTTTATAACTATTACTATTTTACATTTGATAACAACAAAATCTATATAAATGATCATGGAAAAGGTTCTAAAATGTCTAGGTTTAAACAAATTTGTAAATACCTTTTTAATCTTTTGGATATATAAAGCCTATAAGAAAGTATAACTGCAAGGTTGATAATATGCTGGGATTACAAATTGATCATGATAGCTTGTTATAACAAATGTGTTTTGCCATTGCCCCTTGGAAGCAGCTACCATGCTGACTCATCATTCTGACTGTCTTCCTTTCACACCAGAGGAAAAAAAGAAAATTCTCAGCATCACATGTTTTTGATGTTCTTTCCAGTATAAATGTGTTACATTGCTCTAAGGGTCTGTTAGAAGACCAGTGGGCTGCAGCTGGAGAGACAGGAAATAAATAAAGCTTCACTGGAATTTTTTGCATAGTCATAATCTTCTGTCTTTTTGAGAACGCTGATTGGAAAATAAGGTAAGTACACACTTTAGTCTTGACATATCAATAATTTGAAGATCCACATTTCATGACACAGGATTATCTTGTAAAACATTCAAATATATTCTTTTCACTTGAACTTTTCATAAATATGTCAAAGTATAAACACTATTACTGAATAGATGGCACTTCAGCCAGACCAAGACAGGCAGAATTTCTCTGCTTACCAAATGTCAAATTGCATTTCAGAAAGATGAAGGTCACTGTCAAGCTCATCCTCCAATTTTGATCAAAGATTAGACAGAAGAAGACAGTTAAGAATACCTAATAGCTTGATGCTTACCATGTTCTTCACAGATTTATGAGATTAAGGAATACTGCCTATTTCAAGTCACAATTAAACTACTGCCATACAGTTGTGCATATACTACTACATACTGCATGTCTGTACTACCTATTGCTAATCATGTCAGTCAAAATCTCTTTCATTACATTTCTGCTAATTATCATCCAGAAAACCCTTTATTTTTTTTGTTTTGTTTTTCTAGTTTGGTTTAGTTTAAACTAGTAAGCCAGTTCTGCTATATGCTGTAGCTTCTGTAACATCCATATGGTTTCTAAGCTACTACTATCTTTTCTTTTTAATATTATTATTTTAAGTACTGTGTTTTTGTTTGTTTGTTTGTTTGTTTTTGTTTGTTTTTTTCCCCTCTAGAAAGGATCAGTGGAATTCTGTGGTGAAAAAAAAGACCACCTAACATTACCACTCTCCTTAGTCAGCTTCCTTCTACTCCCCATTCACAAATGCAGAATATCCCCAAATGGGATGCATATTCAGGATCAATCTCATGGCTCCATACTAACACATCCTAATTTTATTACTACTGAAATAGAAGTAGTGAACACATTTTCTATTTTTGACAACAGAAAAAAAGAAATCTGCTCCCACTTTCAATAGGACTGTCAAGTATGTGAGTAAGATCAGATAGCTCATATCCTGTTTGTTCATCTCTACCTGCCAATCAGGACTTTCAAGTTATGATGGTCTGCAAAACAATGAAAAAGCATGACTCCTACTTTTTTTCAAGAACTATAAAGTGTACCACCCAGTGCACTATCATATTCATATTTGGGGTGTTTTTAACATTAGTGTGAGAAGTCACTTTATCTGGCTTTCCCAAGAAATGAGCACAGTGTTGTTATCACAGAAATGCCGTCTGGAAGGGATTTCAGGAGGGTCACCTTATTCAACTCACTTAGAGCAAGACCATCACCAACTAGTGCCAGCATTAGGTCAGGTTGGCCACAACCTTTATATATGGCTGTTATACATGGTTGTATAGTTGTATAAAGCATATGAGGCACAGACATATTTCACTGAGACAGAGCAAGAAAAGAAAGTGAAGCTCTGACCTCAGATAGCCTTCTTGAAGGGCATCTTGATGTGTTTCTATTTTCTGAATACTTGTTTAAAAAAAAAAAATATCTGTTAAGATGTGAGGAAGAGGATACATATGCAAATCTGATTTATCTCTATAGTAGGGGGAGATAACATTAACAAATCAATTGGTATTTTCCCTCATACAATATTCTGAGTAGTCTGTGAAACTTATAAAATCTGTCTCTGGGGGATGGACCTTGGAGGCAGGAGGTATATCAAATTTAATATACAAGTTTCACGGTTTTCAGATAAACTGTAAAAACAAAACTGATGATTGATTACAAATGACTCCTTGCAACCTGCAGTTTGAAAACTCTTAGTAAATTAAAACAACAAGGATATCCCTTAATCCTTATTCCTGTTTATAGTTTTCACTATACAAATAAATTAACTTTTATCTGCCTCACAATTTGCTTTCACAGCTGGTCTTCTGACTTCTAGCCCTCAATTTGGCTCCTGAACAGAATACTCACTTCAGGTTTTTTACTTAATATTCAACCCCTTTCCCCAACCCCTACCAGAAATCAACTCCTGAAAAACTAGGGTTGGAAAGAACATAAAAGAGTATTTAAATTGCTCATTAAAAGCCTCCTGTGCAACGTTTTAAGTACCAGGAGACCAGAAAGAAAAAAAAAAAAGGACAGTTATACCCTCTTACATGATCTTGTGGTTCCACATATAGAAATAATTGGCAATCTTCGTAACATCAGTTTTCAAAACCATTTGCCAACTCTAACAAAACAAACAATTTGCAAACAATAATGAAAAGGTTTTATTTATAAGTACTTCACTTATATAACTGCATTTTTCTTTGTCTAGATGGATTAATGTGGATAGACATGCTGAAGTGCTTTCCACAATATTTATAGCCCTTTATATATGTTCTTCAAGCAAAAAAGATGCGCAATAGGTTTTCAATTTTTGTACTAGAGCTCATTTATCAATATTTATAAACAGTTAAAATCTACTAATAGCTATTTGTTAAAAGTCTCTCATGACATTCCAAAGAAAAAGACTTTCAAATTCAGGTTTCAAAATGAAATACAAAATATCTTAATTTTAAACATACGTTGTTAGAGGCAAAAAATCACTCATGAGTAGTAAAAGAATGATGTACGTGAGATTAATGATTCACATACTTATTAAGTATCCCTTCTAATTATATGCACTGCATAACAGTAAAATACATACATAGGAGATATTATACAATCCCATTACTGAATTATAATGTTAACTTTTGATAAGATACACAAACTTTGTGCTTTTCTTTGACATAATTTCTTACGGCTTCATTTCCATCAGTAATTTCAAATATTGAGCAATAATACATCATGTTGCTCTACCCTATAGGAAATACATTCTTCTTTCAGATGACAAAGAGAGTGCCAGAAGAGAATATTTTCCTTAATTATTTTGATGGCTTTTTTCTTTTTAGGAGATAAAAACAAACAAACAAACAAAAAAAAACAAATAAAACAAACAAACAAAAGAAAACAATAAGTTTTAATTTTCATGGTGCTACTTATACCTTCTTTCAGCATCATTTTTCATTCTTTGTTTTGATTTATTTTTATTTATTTATTTATTTATTTATTGAATATAGCTACTGAATAAACATAATGGCTACGGTATTTCAGTATTTCTGCTTTGTTTCTCCAAAGTATGAGAGCTGAAACTCATTAATTGCAAAGGGACTGTGCTCTCCATTGTGATATATTGTGTGATATTGAAAATGTTGGCCCTTAATTAACCAAAAGAACTGTAGAGGCACATAAGTCAGTTTGAAGGGCAGAAAATTAAGTCACACATTATTCAGAGATGTCTAGAACTTGAGGGTAAGGAAGACAGATTGCGTGACACAGTGGACAATTAAAAAAGTCTTTGGTTCTGACATGGATGCAATAACTTCAGAGAGGATGAGAATTGTTGAATAAATGTGATGGAAACTGAAGACCTCTATTTATCAACCAAAACCACCGTAGTACAACTTCCCTATGTTAGTGAGCTACTAGATAATATTGATCTGCAGATGCAACTGACCAGAGTGAATTTAAACTCGTGACCTGAAGGTCACAGACCACACATCCCACTTCGAGTTCTCTAAGACATCAATTTGGCTTTTGGAATTATTTTTTTTCTAAATAGATAAAAACATAACACATATCACAAACAGGAGACCCACAATATTTGTAAAAAATGTTCAATTTCAGCAGCTTTTGGTTTTGATAAAGGAAAAAAATAAATGGTTAAAAGTGAATCATTTAACATAATTGTTAGAGATATACTCATGTGAATTATGATGATACAAGTTGAGAAGCATGCATAAATTCACCAGCTAAATTCCAATGATTTTACAATTGTACAGTTACAATGATTGGAAAATTATTCAGAAATACATAAAACTTGTAAAGAAAAAAATTACAAAAAAATATATAGAATGCAAGCAACCTCAATCAAAAGCATCTTGATAAATCATTATTTGGCTGGCTCAAATATATACTTATATTTGTCTCTAAGAAGGATTTTTTAAAGAGTGATGGTTTCCCACCCCTCCTCTCCCATTGTCTCACCAACATCTGTGTCCAACATTGTGGACCAACATAATAATAAAGGTGGCATTACTTTTGGAACAGCCTTCACATGCACATGAGTATGTGTGTGCATATATCCATATATACATAAAGAATGTACTTATATATATATAATTAGTAACCGTGTCTTTCCTTGCTCTCAGCACACATTTTCATTAATGGGGCCTTGTCATATATCTTTATATAGATATACAAACAAGTTTTACAGGAGCATTTTATCAGAAATAATGAACTATACATTCCCGACTCCTTGGTTATCATATAGTGTTGGAATTTATCTGTGCAAATAATTATTTCAGCAAGCCGTATCCAGTTCGGGGCTGCCCAGATCTAAAAAGATAGGAACCTCATAGTAGGAATCCAGCAGAGGGCCACAAAGATGCTAAAAGGCCTGGAGCATTTCCCACATAAGGAAAGGCTGAGTAACCTGGGTTTGTTCAGTCTGGGAAAAAGAAGACTGAGGGGGGGATCTGTTAAATGTTTATAAATATCAAAAGGGAGGTAGGAGGCAAATTGATGGGGCCAGACTGTTCTTGGTGGTGTGTAGCAACCACCACCAAAACAGAGAGTAATGGTCTAAAACTTGAACACAGGAAGTTCTCTACAAACACAAGAAAGAACTTCTTTGTCGGTAAGAGTGACAGAGCACTGGAACAGGCTGCCCAAAGAGGTTGCGGACTCTCCTTCTATGGAAATATTCAAGATCCGTCCAAAAGCCTACCCGTGTGATTTACTGTAGGGAACCTGCTTTAGCAGCAGGGTTGGACTCAATGATATCTTGAGGTTCCTTTCAATACCCATGATTATGTGATCCTGTGATTCAGAACTCCATGCTTTTACCTTCCTTCCATCATTACAGTTCATCATATTCTCTTCTCACAGAGTCTTAGTAGAGTCTTCTCCCTTTATCAAATTTTAGTGCTTGACCTCCCACAGTCTTCCCTATTTTTTTTCTTTGATGGGGTTAGATGAGGTGATTGTTATTTTACTGAGATTACAATGAATTAGCATATTTTAGTTGAGCAACTGCTCTGAAAACCCGGTTATTGTATTCCTGCATCCAATTTCTTTAATTGGCTAAAATTGCCAGAAATTGACCTTTTCAACCTCCAGAGAGCATTCAGCACTCAAATGACTTAGTATGCTTTATGTGAAAAATTGATAGTACCAGCTGACCATAGATCTTGGATCAGGTAGTTCATATTTTCAACAAACAGAAAAAGAAGTTCCCTTCAGGAAGACTTGTATGTACAGCAAATAAGAATGACAGATATATCTGAATAACAAAAGCAGATAAACTGTGATACTTTCCAGTATTTTTTTGTGTAATTCACTCTTTTCATTTGCTCTCATAAACTGTCTTGGTAATTAACTGTTACTCTTACAATTTACAAAACTGTAGAAAAGCAAGTGTTTCCTTGTTGGGGTATGTGAGTGAAATCTTAACTTAAGATGATCCAAATGTTTCATTGTAATCTTCTGAGTATTGGTGAGAATAGTTCCAATAGTTGTGTAAGCCTTTACATTCAGCTTGCATTTCATTGATAAACCAGTAAACTGTCTTTCATAAAATCATAATTCCTTGTATATTCCTTCAGCCAGCTTTCCAAGAACATCATCACTGCAGCTTCACCAAACGCTCTGAAAATCATTCAGTGTCCCTATAAGTATTTTCTGCTCTACCCGTGCTTTATAAACACCCAGCACTCTCCTAGTGCATCAAAAACAACTGTAAAATAAAACTTCTAAACTCAGTGCACCGACAACACTTCTTTTTCTGGAGTCACTTCCTTCAGTATTAGGAGCATTTCATATAAGTTTTATAATGCTGCCAGAAAAATATAGTAGTAGAATATTTATCTTGCAGGACATCTTGCAGCTTGGAAAGTCTCTGAAATATTCTTATATTTGACTTTCCATTTATGTCAGCATCACTTCTATCATCAGAATATGGAGTTAAGGATGACAATCTGAAAAACATTTCTTTCTCAAAAAAGTACCTTTACATGACAAAGTGATGAGCATTCGCAGAGTTCAGCCAAAGCTCAAATTTTAATGTCCATTAAGTAAGTGCTGCTAAAATTAGAACTTCTCACACTCTCCCAATTCTTGGGAGATTTTTCATGAAATTAAGTCTTACATTTATATGGAATATATCCATTAATTCATTTCAAGGTTAAAATCTTTCTATAATTGCTCAAATAAAGAAAACAATTTAACTATTGTTTAAATCATGGTTTAAGCATTTAACATTTAACCACAGTTTTACAAAACAGCAACAAGGAGGCAACAGCAAGAGAATACACATTACTTTATATCATTATTAATGAAAAGTCAAATGTAGTTCATGTCAGATTTCCTGCCTGAGTGGAACTGAAGAAAGTGGGTTATTTTTATCTGTGTATTTTGGGTCCAGTCTAATGTGTTTGTTTAAAAGATATACTCCATCCTTATGTAAAATAACTTTTTTTAAGTGTTTCTAAAAAAAAAAAACAAACAACAACAACAACAAAAAAAACATTATATGATATTTCATTATATAGAGGAGCCTAGTGTCAAGAAAACATTAGTGGTATTAAATTCATCACTGCCTCCCTGTTATCTTTAAGCAGGAGGATTAAAGCAGAAGAAACTTTTTTTTTTTTTTTTTTTTCTGAGCCTTATCTGCAGGTTCACAGGGAAAAGACTATGGCAGACCTAATTATATTCACAATAAACTCAGAGAAATGTGGTTCAAGAGGTGAAATTTTCATTAAAACAATTACCCATATCTCCATATGCTAATTCATACACAGATGCTGAACGGTAGAATGGGAGTTTCTAAAATATGTATCAACAGTATTTGAGTGTTAATGAGCTTTCTGAATACTTGTCATAAGAAGTCATGTACTCAGAAATTTGATAAAGTGACAGAGAGACCCAATCAGACAGCAAACCTCTAAACTACATTCAAAGCATGACATTTTCCTCTGTGATCTATCTGAATTACCCATTAACCACAGTAAGTGAAAACAATCTGACACCAAATGTCATCAGCAATATGCATAAAGGTCATTAGCTTGCTAGTGTTATACTCTATACCTGTGCAATATAGGATGCTATTACTTGCATTATATGCCACGAGAAGGGAGTTGTTGTTTCGTTGGCTTTTTTAAAAATTTTTTTAAATGCTGTATGTAAAATGGTACATAACAATAAAATATTTAAGGAGATATTATGTTAAAGGGTAAATACCTACTTTGGCGCTATAGGTCCATTCACATTAGAATGGACTTGCACTGCTAATCTTAGGGAACCTGGCCACACCCAATGCAATCTCCGAGGATTATGGATTAACCCATAAATGAGAGCACCTTCATCTAGTTATATTCAAATGGACTCATACAACCACCCTCAAGGAGTTTGGCTGTGCACAATGAGAACTCTCAGGACTAGCTTATAGAATAGTGATCTTTATTGGAGAAATAGATTACAAATTCTTTTGAATTTGCTGTTGATAAATACACTGTCTACAGAGCACATGTGTGTATCAATAATGTGAAAAATCTGAGGCTAACTGCAAATGAATTAAACTATAGAATAATTCTGTTGATTTTTAAGTTTCTGGGAGAAATGCTCAGTATAACTGAGTACATGAATCTTACCTAATAGGTGTCCCTATGAGGGGTTGAGGCTCAGCCCATTGACTGGTCCTGAAAGTCAGTAGTGTTTTCCTGATTTCTCTGTGATGGAATCTTCCCTGAGATTCCTTAAGTCTTTAAGCCATTTTTATATTATTTGATTACTATAAGGTGGAGCTTGAGTGACTGTAATCATATCTACCTTTGCTGCAATTTGTATGACAGAAAATTGAAAAGCTAATGACTCAGGGTGACTTCCCTGCAGTTTAACAGTTCCATAGTATCACCAAGTTTCCATCACTGCAATCTATCTTATCACAGATTTTGGCCATGGAGTTTTATACCTCACTCTACCTTCTGAGCTGTATCTCCTAGAGTCAGCAGATCAAACTCCTCTGGTGCAGGTAACAGTCTAAGATTTGGAAGACTAATGTTGCCTGGGGGTCAAGGAACAGACTTCTTGCATATTCAACACATTCCACTGAAGGTTTCTCCAATGCTTTTCTACTTTTAAGAGGTGAATATCACAGTAAGTCATTTCTAATAGTGACTCTACATAATCCACCCCATGACTACAGTCACTCAAGCTTCACAATATTTAGAAGGAATTGGGGAGATTACATGCAACCTTGTTACGAGAACTAGAGCTCAAGGCGTTCTCAGGCTGCATACTATTTATGGGATGTAAGTGATTGAGTTATAGTGTTAGTATTCATCAGAACAGTGTAATCAGTCCTAAGCAAGGCCTTGGACATAAAGGCCAGCCTTAAGGAGAAGCAAGGGGGAGAAGACCATCACAAGAGAGTAGCATGTGAGTACTTAGAAGTAGAAAAGAGAATAAATAGAAAATAGAATAAATAGAAATAGAAATAGAAATAGAAATAGAAATAGAAATAGAAATAGAAATAGAAATAGAAATAGAAATAGAAATAGAAATAGAAATAGAAATAGAAATAGAAATAGAAAAGAGAATAATTGTCCTTTGTGTTGAAATTAAACATTTGTTAGTATTTTCTTCACTTGAACTTAAATTTGAAGTATAGCATTATCTAACATTGCATACCAGCATATACATGTAGGTCATTCTGAAAGTAATGACTCCTATTTATCTAGAAGGAAATTACAACAGATACAAAAAGAACCACCATCCACCCCTGACATCTTGAGCCAACATAATCAAATAGGAGGCATTACTTACAGAACAGCTCTCATATATTTTTACCACATTTGAAGACCAGGTATAACAATTTTTTCTCGCTGATATGACTACGACATTACAACAAGCATCTTCCTTCAAATCAAGTAACCCCTTAAGTCTGCTTGATAGCACGAAAGGCATTTCAGGCATTTTCTTTTTAGTGCCATGAATAGGGTAAATTTGAGCTCTCTTGCATACTTATGCTTCATGTGAAAGTGGAGAACATTTATGAATCTTGCTGAAATAAAGCAATGTTAAAAAGTTTAATCTTAATTCTTAAGAATTGATCTTAAAATCAATGCATGTATTTTCACATTTTTATTCAGATTGAAGGCATTTACAAATGAACTGCAAATGTCTGGATGAAACACCAAAGATTTCTGGTGTCCTCAGCTGTTTTTCTTCAAAAACAAAATAGCAGCTCAAAAGTTTATTTTTTAAATAACCAGTTATTCCATCCTGAAATGAAATAGGCTTCTAATACTCAACTCAGTTTAAGCAAGTGTCTCAGTAATTATAGACTATTGGTGAAGTTAGACTTCTCAGTAACTTTGGGGATCTGGAACATGGTAATCAAAGAAAACTAAGTGAGGTTTAGAGTATCAATCAGAGCCAGTTATTTCTGATGAATTACAAACAAACAAACAAACAAACAAATAAATAAATAAAATGTCACTATGGATTTTAATAAGTACTGTTGTTTTTTTCCAGTGAAATTAGTATTCTTCTTTTAAGGACTCAATTGTGAATTCTAATGGAGAAACTCAAGCTGAAACATGGGAGAAAGCACCCAGGCAAATTTCAGAACAGATCTTCAGGCTCAAACTACATTTTCAATTTTTTCTTAACTGATCTTCATCAGAAGTATGCAGTTCCAACTGGCTTGAAGATACAGAGTACTTTTCCCCTCTAACCTTCTCTACATTCATCACAGTGGTTGATTTATATGTTCTATCATCTGCTATTATGATTTAATCTTATCTTGAAGAGACAATGCATTTTATCTGATACCTGTTTTTGTACACAGATGTCCTAGATACCTTCAGTACTGTTAAAACTATATTTATTAAACTATCAGTTTCATCAACTAAAAAATTGAAAAATTTTGCTGCTGCAACTGTGACGCAGTTAAGGTATGCCTCTCGAATCATGGAATGTACTTGAAACATTGCCAGAGAGGAGAAATATTAACTATTCTACTTGCCACTCTAAATCTCTTTGAAATGCACAGAACAGCAATGAATCTGAAAAGGATTAGACTATGTATCATAAATATATGATAAGCAATATTTCAGTTTTTATTTAGCAATAGTTTCTAATAAAAGTAGCCAATTGCTTTAATAAGTGTGCACAAGTGTACATCCAGAGACATAGAAGAGGGAAAAGGAAGAAGAGGGTAAAAAATAATTTTCTTCTCTACCAAAGAATAGCATTTTCTGGGAAAAAAAATGAAATAATTAATAACAGTTCATAGAATTGCACAAAGCCAGAAGTGAATATTACAGCAAATTGAAAGCACAGAGGATAATTACATTCAGCAGATTGCAATTACACATACTGGAACCCATCCAGAGCAGAGGAGCCGCCTAGCAGCACAGTCAGTCTGAAAGCTGACTGCAAAGAGCAAATGCTCAGCGTGGCTATTCTGAATGCTGGCCTTCATCTCAGTAGTTATTTACTCAGGAGCTCAATGACAGACCTGTAAAAGCCTGGCCAATGAAGTTCAGCAATAAACCCATAAAAGCCTGGCCAATAAAGCCCATCACAGAGATGCTGCAGTACAAAAGAAATTGTTAGCTTCCATCAGGCCTTGATAAAAACCTCATCTCTTTCTCATTTTTTGTCAGCCCTGTACTTCCTTTTTGGGCATTGTCTGGCTAAATGATAGCTGTCACAATTAAAATGTGCTTCAGCTACTAAACATTCCAGCTGATGGATAATTTCAGTCCAGATACAAAACGCTGTCTCTCGCATAACTTTCTCTTTTTCCTACTGGTATCACCAAAGTTCAATGCGTTGTTATATTTGGACCCAATTTTAATCTGATATTTTTAGAATGCAGCTGTAAGTCACTTATTGTTTGTTAAGAAATTCAGGTCTTTTTTGACCTTTGTATGACTACCTAATGACTGTAGAGCAGTTGTGAACTAAACAAGCAAAGATCAGATATAATTTAAAGTCAAATACTTTTCTACCCCCGTTTATGCATACTTTCACTTCACCTGATGCAGTAACAATTCTTTAAATGATAAAAAAAAAAAAAAAGCAAAAACATATGCACTGATAAATGATCAGAGATATACACAGGATTTCCCATGTTTCAGTTTATGTCCACTGCCTCTTCTCCTGTCATTAGGCACAACTGGGAAAAGTTTATCTATAATGGTCTTCTACCATCAGGCAATTATATATAGGGACATAAACCCCTTAAGCCTTTTCTCCTCCCAGTTGAGCAGTTCCAGCTCTCTGAAGCCTTTCTCTGTATGACACAAAGGTGCTTCCCTTGACGCACTGCAGTAAGTTCATGCACCCCTTGTATTAGCAAGCCTAACACTGCTTTTATTTTCTAAGAATAAGAAACAAGGTTGATCCTGTAGAGTCAACTGAGAACTGGCTGCAACTCAATGTTACAGTCTGGAAACAGCAGCAATAGTCCTATAATAATGAAATTCCTTTGCAATGTCAATAACAACATCAGAATATTTTGCTACAGCATAAAACATTCTGTATACAACACTTCTGTACATTTCAATTTTTAATATACACAATAACTCATTTTGTTGTTAATTTTGTAACTTTGTTTCACTCTTTAATGAAAAAATACTGTTGGTAATGATGATTTTATATATATCATTATATATATAATGAGTTATTCAAACTTTTCCGTTTTTCCATGTAAAACATCTTCATAAAGGAAAGGATTTCTATGTTATTTGGTCTCGAGATATAATATACTGTGACAGTTTTATGAATTTTGTTTCATTTTTTTGCTGCAATAGAAGAATATTTTTAACAATTTTGAACAATGAATAGGATGGTCACCACAAAATACAATCATTAGAT
Organism: Perdix hodgsoniae; assembly: GCA_035772895.1. Taxonomy (NCBI): domain Eukaryota; kingdom Metazoa; phylum Chordata; class Aves; order Galliformes; family Phasianidae; genus Perdix; species Perdix hodgsoniae. Next base: position 2,446,004 of record JAPSGF010000025.1, read on the forward strand.
GATACCTGAGGGTTTATTCATGTGTTAAGATATTGCATTTACCAGGAAAACCATAAAATCAAAAAAGTACCTGCATAATTTTATGTACGAAGTTCAAATATTTGTTTTGCCTTTAATCTCAGATGTTTCAGTGTTTCTACAAAACCGAATAGATTCGGGGAGTAATGATAAATGTAAAGGGATAGAAATGATTTTTATAAAGTACAAATACTGATGTGTTCTGAAGTGTGTAAGAACAATGTACATAGAATCATATCTCAGTCATATCTCCTTTTCACAGAATCACAGAATCACAGAATGGCCAGGGTTGGAAGGGACCTCAAGGATCAGGAATCTTCAACCCCTCTGCCACAGGCAGGGCCACCAACCTCCCCATTTAATGCTAGACCAGGTTGCCCAGGACCCCATCAAATCTGGCCTTAAACACCTCCAGGGATGAGGCATCCACAACCTTTCTGGGCAGCCTGTTCCAGCACCTCACCACTCTCTCTGTAAATAATTTTCCCCTGACATCCAACCTAAATCTCCCCTCCTTCAACTTAAAAACATTTCCCCTTGTCCTGCTGTTATCTAGCCTTTCAAAGAGTTGATTCCCCTCCTGTTTGTAGGCTCCATTTAAGTACTAGAAGGTTGCAATGATGTCACCCCGCAACCTTCTTTTCTCCAGGCTGAATAAGCCCAGATCCCTCAGCCTGTCTTTGTAGGGGAGGTGCTCCAGTCCCCTGACCATCTTCATGGCCCTCCTCAGGACCCTCTCCAACAGCTCCCTGTCTTTTCATCATGCTTATTCAAAAAACACTGGCAAAGGTAAATACAATAAGAACTGCATGGTGCCCATAAGGAAGTAAATATTTAATTAAATGAAATATGGGAAGCCTTTCTTTCCATTCCAGGAGACACAATTTTCTTCGGGAAAATACAGGAGGGAGTAGGCTTTGTGCTGCCCCATATGAATATATGGTAATGTATTTATGGTAAGATGAAGTGTTGTAGAACAATAGTAGCAGTGTCCATTCTTCTTAACATCATTATCAGTATGACAAAGTGAAAGAAAAGACAGTTCCAATGAAATATTTCAGACACTTCTAGTCATCAGCCTAACAGAGAAATGCTGCAGACTGAACAGGCTCACTGTGAGGAGGTTAAGTAGGAAAGATGAAAATAAAAGCAGGACAGTAAATAAAATAATAATAATAATAAAGGGAAGGAGGAATAGATGATGAGTTTGTAAGCTCCTCCTCTAGGCATTATTCTTAAGCATCAGGAATTTTGCTGCAAAATACATCTGTAAGAATTGTATAAAATTACTTGATTAAAGTAAAAAGTAGTTTACATGGCAAATTCAAGATGGATGACTTAAGAATACATGAAATGTTTCAGGATGCCATAGACTCAGTTAAAAATATGGCAGAGTGGTCTGGGTAGATTTCAGCTCTGCTGTGTTCATCACTATGTGGGAGCTGTTGCTAGTATCTATTGAGTTATCGTAACAATTACAAATGCTTACTGGAGACTGCATGCTCTCTGTAAGAACAAAAATGGAGTTATGCTGCTCTGTTTAAACAAGACCATCTTTTTCTTCAGACAGTTCTAAAATAGCTTCAAAAATGGTCACAAATTCTACCTAAAAATGCCACTATAAACTGTATTACTAAGCAAGTATTGCATTGGATGCATATAGTATTCCTGGTACAAGTTCTATTGGACTCACTGTTAAGTTCTCTGAAAATCACATACAATATATTTGGTACTGCAAATTTAATGATATTTTCAGTCACCTGGTATTTTACATGTCATAATAAATTAGCAAATATGTAAACCATTATCATAATTATAAATCAGTTACTAGAGAAAATATTTAACATGCGTTTAAATAGTACTAACAAAATGGAAATACTTCATAACTCATTGAACTTCAACTTAAATTTTAATTTCATAATTCCATTTGATTAATTAATGAGAGCTCATGTCAAAAAGGGAAGGAAAGAAGTAGTATTAGGTGAGATACTGATGCTTTCGAAGAAAGTCACTGTATCTTAAATCCAGTGTATGTGTTAGGGAACGTTGCCATTTAGTATTTATATTACAGAATGCAATAGAGATCTCAAAAACAATTTTTTGTTTGTTTGTTTGTTTGTTTTGTAAAGGACAATCTAAAAAGATATACTAATTGACAAGATGAGGAAAAGTAGTTGTGTCCTTTTTGTAAAAGAAAACAAAGGTACAAAGAAGGTAAATGTCAAAATGTCAAAAGCTTGAGAACACCTAAATTTCAGCCACAAGTTTGCTCTTCGACTGTATGAGTTTTAGTCATTTGAAAATGACTGATGATTTCTGCTTGTATGTGATTTCACTAATTGCATCCATGTAAATTGAATAGTCTCCCCAAACTGAGGTAAGAGAGAAATGAACATTTTGTTCTTGATTTTCAACAACGTAAATTAGAATATAAAGTCACTGATAATACTTCTTAAAGTATACAAAATTTCCTCTGAATTGCTTGTACTAATCATAAACACCAGCTTTAAACTGACATGCCTTCAAGAGTCTTAGTCTTTGAGCAGTAAAATTGACCTGTCAAGATATTTGCCTAGAGAGAGTAGGCATTTACAGTCCTATGTACTATGTATATTCCTATTTTATTTTATGCTAAATAAGATAGAGGAATCTTTCAGAATAAGAAAAGAAAAAAAAGTTTTAAAAAAAGTTTTAAATTTTCTGGATGAATTATTTTGACTTACACAGAACTTTAAATTAAGAAACACATCAGAAACATAATTACTAAAGTTAAAAGTAAACAAAGGAAATGATAATAAGGATGAAGGCAACATAAGCATCTAGAAAAGCAAAGAAGTCACAGGCTATGGAAGAAATATAAAATCTCAAATAATGTTTGACCTTATTCCAAAAATAATTGCTTAAAATTTTTATACCTGAATAATTTTTTTACAAACATACAATCTTATAATTCTCTTCAACTTGAGAGATAATGCTCTGATGGAGAATATGTAGATAATCTGGGACTAGTAGTTACGAGAGGGAGCTATCATAAAATCATGAGTGGACAGAAAATCTGTGAAGGACTACTAACTACGAACTGGCTAGCTTTTATGATACAGATCTGAAAAAATCAAATAAAACTTGACAACTGTAGTGAATCAACATAGAATACATAAATACTGTTTTTTTCTTTCTTCTCTCTTATAGCTAATCATTATCTAAAATCACAACTAGCGCCCTGTGTGAGATCCTGTTGTTTTAAATGTACTATAATGTAGTAATTAATTTCAATGTTTACATGGAAGCAGCCACCCATTAGTCACACCAGAGAGGTTATGTTTGCCAGACCGTTGTCCTAGTACCTGAAATTGATTTTTTCTTCATAAAATGTGCTAGTAATACATGCTTATCTGAGAGACAATACTTTCAATTCATTTTTGTAGATGAAACACCCCACTGACTTTCATCGCTTACTAAGAAAAGAACCATTACTTCTCAGGTACTGTGAAGTAGTATTTAGAAACAACTGTCAAATAATCTCCATTACCATCCTACTCTGTACTATTTTGTCAGTACAAATGCCATTTTTTTTGTGTGTACAAGTAATATGATACACTAAGACTCATTTTCTTTTTGCAACCTCTATTGGCCAGTATCAGTACTGCTTTAATATGGTTCTTTGAAGTTTCAGTGGTAATGAACATTTTTTTGGAAGAGCTTATTTGGAAAACCTTAATGTTTCAATGATTCTACGAACCATGTTATTTATTCTTACTTCCTTGCATCTGCGTATGTCCCTATTTGTGCAAGTGTCTGTTAATCTTTTGCCAGAAAATCAAACATATTCTAAACATATACTGCATTACAAAGGTAGCAATAGGCAGGAGATTTCTAGGTTAGACTGGTCAGTTTATGGTTTGGAGCCTTTTTTTTCTTTTTTTTCTTTAGTTTCACTACTAATGAATTCAAACACTCAAAAGTTACAAAAAGGATGAAACTTTTCAGGACCAAAAGAAAGCACTTTTTATTTCCTAGTTATCTGCAACAGATATAGGACAGTGACAAAAATACACTAATTTTTTGTTTATAAATTAAGCAACTTCTCTCATTCTGATTCTTGTCTGAGAAGTCTATATAAATGACAACAATAACAACAAAACTCTGCCTCTCAGTTTTTAAGATACATAAGGTACTTTAGTTCACAGTATGGTGACCCTTAACTATTCAGGATGAATTACTTCATTTGAAATTAAATGGGCTGTTTTCTAAGCATTTTTTGTTGTTTGTCTGCAGCTCAGGAAAAATAACTTGAATGCTTAATTCAGATATGTATTAAAATTTTGTCTAGATTGAAGCCTGTCAATCACTCAGAACGAACAAAAATAGTTGCAGGATTCCCCTATGTCAATGCAAGAAATTCCTTCAGCTCAGTTGTATCTTATACCCACACATTTCAGAAGCTGATAGCAGATACTAGTAAACCAACTCATAACAATATCCTGAAAGGATGACCAGTCTTTCTTATATTTGCAATTCATAATTTCTGTATTAAGGATTCTAAACCTCACTGGGTATTCTCTGGAAGTTCTGTGAGCTGTTACTTCACAAAATAATTTTGCAGGATTAAAATTAAATATTGGACCGTTGTTTTGAAATAATTGTTGATGAAAACATATTTTATTTCCTAAACTGATTAAACTGTCAACTCCTTTACTCAATTTTTAGGTTTGTTTGTTTGTTTGTTTAACTGCTGCTTATGGGGCAGATTTAAATATTAGCATTCAGAAAGACAGTTTTACTTTGAACAAACAAACAGGGCAACCACCAGTGTGTAAGTGTTGATACAACAAGTAAACTTCAAGTAATGGTGTTGGCAGGCAAGAGTAGATTGTTTCAAGCAAGATTTTCTTGTTACCTGTAGGATTTTATCAAGACAGGCAGGATTTGACAGTGTTGGGCTAGCCATTAACTTCACACTCAATAAAATGTAGATTTTTTATTTTTTTTTTCCTCTGAAAGCTTTTCCAACTTTTCTTGTTGCACATACAGACCAGCAGCAATTCTCTGTGTGCTTGCTTTTCCAGTTACTCATTTTTTCTGATCAGATTCTGAGGGAAAGAAAATTCTTCAGCACATGACTTCAGACTTTGTGAATCCTGCTAGACTCATAAAGTTATTATGTTCCAAACAGCACATGGACATCCTCATAACATAGCATCACCTTGAATGGTTTAGAGCTATAATATTTTTTAAAGTTAAGCCAACTATTTCAGAGAAATAAAGCATTTTGAATTAATATCATTTTTCTCTTAACTGCTGCAGGCCTACACGAGGAAAGATATAAAGAGCTATGGGCTAGTTTATTACAACTTAATTTACTCAGTAGGTGTTGCATGAATAACAATGAAGGCTTAAGTTCCTTCCTTGATATCATCCTTTATGGAAAGCTTTCATCAGCTCCTCAATGACCCCCAGACCATTTCTACAACTACATCTTCTTCCCCTCACATGACAGTGAAAAGGTTAGTCAAACTGCCCTTCTGCTTTCTGGTCTTGCAAAGGCATAGTAAACACCTCCATCTCTGCCCTTATGCTACGTTGGAGCTAAAAAAATGACCTTTGAAACAAGACCAAGTTGTGGGAATCTAAGTCTATTTATTTATTTATTTATTTATTCATATTATCCTTTTCTCTCTGATTCTCATTTCTGAAGAAATATCTTTCACAGTGTTGTTGTCTGATGGAACCGTTGTGTAAGTAACTATGTTATGTTGTTCAGGAAAATATTCTACTTATTGACAAAGTAGTGGCATCTTTAATGAAATAGATCCTAATAATTAATTGGTAGAGGTATTGCCAAGATTTTGTAAGCCTCATTTGCTCAGTATCTGCATCTCTAACATAGAATACATCACTTTCACACAATTTAAGTTCTTTATTATTATAATTTTTTTTTTCATTTACTTTGTTCATATTTCATTGACAATGAAGAATTGGCTCATGAATTAGACAAAAACTAAATAATAAAACTAAATAATTTTAGTTAATTTTTCCTGCTTTGTCAGAGAAAAATAAATGTCCTTGAAGGCAAGCAATACATTAACAAGCAACATTATAAAGCCTGATTTATAATGTGTTAACTTTCTTAAAGATGAAATATGAAAAAAAAATAAAAATTATACTGGTTCTCTAATTTTTGATTTGCTTCATTGTCGCATTTACATGTGCTGAGCCTTGCTGTCTAACCCCTATAACAAAGCCCTGCAAAAGTACCAAACACACGCAATCAAGTTCCAAAGGCCAGTCAAGATTACTTTTAAAAAAATGTTATCCTTAGTGCAAAAATAATTCCTTTACGTCTACTAATGTAAATAAAAAATGTTTCTCATTTTGCCTTGCTAAACTGCTGGACTTATTTTTCTATGTGGGAGTGGGAAGATGAAGGGATTACAGGCTATATGACAAGCTCTTTGTTTAATAGAGCCACAGTGAACATGACTTTCATCTCTAAAAGAATAATCACAGCTCTGATATTACTTACATACTTAGATCACAATATTATTTAACATACAAACCTTGGGCAGTAAGCAAAAATGGAAGCATCATTTCAGTGAGATTTAGATAGAGTACATTTTTCACCATCTGAACGCATGAATGTATATCTGATAATCGTGGCATATTCATTTCATTTATATAGCTTTCTTTAATTGAATGTCAATCATTATTTCATTTCTGAAGAACTCCATTGTAACATGGACTGCTAGAGTAGATTTTGGAAGCTGCTATTACAGTAAATGTTCATTGTAACAGACACATCTATATTTGCATAAATGTGTTCCTGCCTTCTGACCGTCACAGTCTTTGGTATCAATGCCATCAAGTGAAAATTGGTACACTATAGACATATAAGTGAAAATTGGTTACTATAGGCATGAAGACTTGGCATGCAAAACTGACTTAAAAAGTCACATTATTATGCTTTATACTTGAATATATAAAAAAATAATCATGTGCCTCGTAGCTTAGATGAACACACATATCAATTCTTGTCAAATATTTTAACATAATAATAGCTCATGAGTGCAGTGTGAATGACTGAATCATTATTTTTTAATTTTTCTTTCTGAAGTCCTATGTGGCCTAAGATAAAATCCTGTAAAAAATGCTGAACAGTGTCTGACAGAATAAGCAACCTTTTGCACAATGAATAAACAATCCATATGTATGGGAACTACCGATTGATCACCTGAGGAAAGCACTGAGTCACTGGGGAAGCACTGGTGAGGGCAATTCAGCTGAGTGACTGGAAGGGGTGGAGCCTGGCTGCACCTTTCTTAGACCCCTTTTACTATTCCTTTCCATTGTGATAATCTTTATAGTTCTACGATCTGTAGATACCAGACTAACCACTCTGTATATGTGTTGATTATACACCATATTCTTACAGTTTATCAGTATTTAAGTTGGTTTAACTAGATGTTGTCAACAGCCATAACAAGAATTGTGAAAGGAATTGAACCCACTGCATTTCAATTCTTGAGCAATGACTACATTACCCCACTCTTTCAATTTATACTTACATAACATAAAAAAGAACTATAAGCAACTTCTGCACATCTATGACCATTTACTTATTAAAAATGTCTCCTTTCTGCTCACAAAATCCTCTTAAAATCCCAAGACTAGATTAATCACTGTTTTAGACTTTGGATAGCCTTTTTAATCAAGTTAATGCAAGTTTTCTGTCCTTTGATACCATGAAGTGCTCTGTTTAATAAGAAAACTGGGTCAGCTGGCATGTTTTTTTTGTTTTTTTTGTTTTTTTAAAAGAATACTGTATTCAAAGAATATTTTCAAGTCATGAAAGTCTTCTAATTAGGTCTAGAAGGCTTAAAAGTATCATTTATATCACTTTGATTTGTTTATTTTTGCTGAATTTTTTCCACAGCTACAGTTTAAAAAAGACAGATAAGGAAAAAAAAAAAAAAAAAAAGTACCAAAGCCAAAATGACATTTTGTTATCATGTCTGTTTTGGAATTATGAAGCAATAGCAGTACTCTAAATTTGTATGTAACAAAATATTTTATGCAACTTGCATTTACTGCAGCATAGAGTGAGAAATTTACATTAGTTTATGCTTCCTGTTCAACCCATGGTATCTGTCTACCTGAGCAGAGTTTGTAAATCATCATTCCCAAGCTTTACGTGCATTTCATATCGACTCTGACAGATCATGAGGGTACTCATGAGCCACACAGACAAGAAGGCACCTAGAGCAGAAGAGTACAGAACTAAGCTTTTGAAGATATGAGATATAATCTGCCAACTAGCATTTATAATATATTAGTAGAGTTAGGCAGTACAGAAAACATGCAAACATTTTGTGAAATGTCCTTGTGTTTTCATAAGTCAGAAAAGCTCTTCCAAGTGTTTTTCTCCTTCAATCTCTTGAGCCTGATTTTGTCAGAATAGTAACTGCATGAGACTATTTTCTTTCAAGTGTATGGCTGCTTATTTGTGCAAAACATTTGGAAAACCAAATGCTATTATTGTTATGATCACATAATTTTCAATAAAATAGACATTATCCATATTTTGGAAGTGTCTGTTCTTCCCTGAACTCTGCTCCTACCATTCCATTCATCCTAAGAAACTATAATTACCAAAAAGTAAAGTCTAAATAAATATTGTTGTCTCTTAAAAAAGAAAGAAAGAAAGAAAGAAAGAAAGAAAGAAAGAAAGAAAGAAAGAAAGAAAGAAAGAAAGAAAGAAAGAAAGAAAGAAAGAAAGAAAGAAAAAGAACACAAAAAAACAATAATGGTTCACCTGGATTGATTTTTTTTTTTTCGGAATGTGCAGAGTTAGCTCTTCATAAAACTGAATTTGCTCACAAAAATCCAGATGTAGCAAAAAATCAACCAATTAAAAAAAAAAAACCAACAAAACACAAAATGAAAACAACTACATGTAAACAACACAAAAGTATGCCAGTAGGATAAGGGGGGAATGGTTTTAAACTGAGGCAAGGGAGGTTTAGGATAGATATTAGGAGGAAGTTTTTACTTGGAGGGTGGTGACGCACTGGAACAGGTTGCCAAAGGAGGTTGTGGATGCTCCATTCCTGAAGGCATTCAAGGCCAGGCTGGATGTGGCTCTGGGCAGCCTGGTCTGGTGGTTGGCAACCCTACACATAGCAGGGGGGTTGAAACTAGGTGATCATTGTGGTCCTTTTCAACCCAGGCCATTCTATGAATAAGCCTACTTCTATTTAAATTATCCCAGTGCATTATCTGCCCTTTGCAAAGTTATACATGAGTGACTGTTTGAATTCTGAATATCAGCTCAAAAATTCTGAAAGCCTAATGGAATTGTTTTGAAGGAAAAAAAAGAAATCTGAAAAATCACAACAATTTCAGCTAGGCTTTGCTACCTGGTAGGCGAGGGCTCCCTTTGGCCTCACAGAAGCAGCAGTAGTTGGTTCAGGCCCCATTGGTCGTTGTGAGGAAGCAGAGGCTGCATGGGAGCTTTCCACTGACACCACCCATTGAGAGCATCACCAAAGATATGCCCAGAGCCAGCCTATGCTTTCAAAGGGCTCACTTGGCAAAGTGAGAGAGGCCTGTTTGGGTCATTTAAATCTCTAATTGTGAAAGGTCTGGGAAGGGAGGTGATAGTTGAGGTTCTGTATGAGATGCTGCAGGACAGCTGGTGCTTGGGCTACAGCATGGAGCACAGGACTGCACAGGAAGCAGAAGGTGAGTGCCTGTCATGTGGTGTCTGGAATAGACCAGAAGCCAGAGGCTCGTGGCAAAAGTGTGCAACAACAAAATGAGAGTCTTTTTCCTCCTCAAGTTTTTCATTGAATCATAGAATCACTCATGTTGGAAAAGACCTTAAAAGATCACTGAATCCAACCATGACCTAACCATACTACCCTAACAACCCTCTGCTAAACCATGTCCCTGAGCAAAACATCCAAATGGATTTTAAACACATCCAGGGACAGTGACTCAACCACCTCCCTAGATACATGCACCCAGGATTCATACACACAGGCACTAATGCCAGTAGATATAATAAATTAATAAATAAATAATGCACTGTTAGAAGATGCAGTTAAGCAGTGAACAAACATAGTAGTTTTAAATAAATATACCATTCTCTACACTGAGACAGTGTCTCTCATCTACTTATTAATAAAACATTTATTCTGTTTACTGCTGCTCCCAAATGAAAAACTTTTTTCAGGGAGGATTCAAATTACGTGATGTTTAATTTGGGTTCTGTTCAGAATAGTAAAATATGGAAGGAAAGTTCTCAGTGGTTTTGTGAAAACAAGCATCACTTTAAAATATAAACCAAATGGAAAAGGGTATATACTCCATGTTACCTATGAAGCACAGTATATTCTAGATACCAAAACAAACTGAATCAGTGATATTTAAATAAAAAAGAGTATATATATTTTGCACAGTGCTTGAAGAAATTCATGCTGTGATTCCATTCTAAGAAAACCTAAATACCATGAAAAACAGCAATAATAATGCTGTTGTAGACATGATGGCTTAGACAAAACAAGGTAGAAGCAATATATTTTATTAGACCAGCTGGTACGTTAAGCCCCTGAGGTCTGAAGACAGCCTTGTATAACCAAAAGCTCTTTTTCAGCTCAGTCTAAAAACAGATAAAACTTCTACTACATATTTGTTATTGTCTTCTTCAAAAAGCTATCATTAATTTCTGGAGTTGTTTGGTAAAAACAAAATACGATGTAAAGCCAGCTTGAATTTTCCAAAGTTTATGAATATAACAACTCTAAAATTGTGAAGTAGGATTCACTTCTGTATTATAATTCTACATTTGTGTTTGTCACCCAAAGCTCCTTTGATAGTCGCAAGACAAAAGCAGGAATTCGTATAACTCAACTGATATTTTACGCATTGACATTAGGAGGAGACAAGTCATGCCTTACGAGTGCTGTAAAGAGCCATCAGCTCATACATAGACAGCCATAAATATGAAAGGTAGGTGAGAGGAATCTTACCTGGAGAAAAAAAACTCAACAGATATGCATTCACCATAAATAAACCTCACTATTTGAATAAAATTATGCTGTGGGACTGTTGAATCCATAAAGGAGTTATTTAGGAAGGGAAATGATTCTTGTCCTCTGTGTGTCTGGAGAATTTGCATCTTGTTTAACATGGGAAGGATGCAGTGAAGACAGAGAGAATGATTTAGAAAGAGAGAAAACTCACAGGCATTCTACTTTTCACCTATCCACTTCATATTAAAAAAAAATGTAGTAAATCCACGGATTTATATCACCCTTCAGATTTGCTTCTATGAACTTATAGTTCGTATTTTCAAATTAATGCAGTTCTGGATGTGAATTTAATACTCCAAAGTGAAAAGAAAAACTTAGTTAAATAAATGAAAAAATGTCCTTTCTGGTTCCAGTTTCTTTCTCATATTCAAACAGTTACCATGTATTATCAACTACTCACAGAAAATAAATGTTGGAGAAATTGTTTTCCTATATTAAGCTCTCACACAGATAAGTGAAGCATTGTAAGTTAAATTATGTTATATCAAATATTATTTTGATTTATTCATTCCTATTCCTTTTCATATATCACTCATTCATAAAGAATTCAGATACAGTTCCCTAGGATATCATTTTATTCTTCTGACTGCTTTAAGTTTATTTTAGTAAGCCAATAGGTGTATTAGCCATACTGATTCCAATAAAAACAGGATCATCCAGTTTACCACTGGGTAAATCGCGATGAACAATAGTTTCAGCTCGATACAATATGCTGAACTCTACTTTAGAGTCAGTATATTAAAACTCTGATACATGTAAAGAATGAACTTAAACAAAATCTCATATGCCAAAAAGTGCCAGTTAATTGTACTATAAATTTTATATACTATATTTTAATGTCATCCTCCATTTTAAAGCTGAATATTCATTTAGTGTAATTGTGTACAGACTTTTTTTAAACACATGTACAGACTGTTTTTAAGGATGGAAGAAACTCCAGTTCTTTACGTTATCATACTTCTACTCATTGCATTATAGTTTATTAAAATATCATGCTAGAAGACTCCACTGTATACTTAAATTATCTAAAGTTTTCAATGAGATGCTATGGAAATGATAAATGCTAGGATAGGACAATATTCTGGATTTAACATACTCGAGGGTAATGTAAAAGTAAAATGAAATCTTCTGATTGCATAGCAATAATGTGAAACATTAACACTGAATGTAATTTAACTACCATTTTAAAGGTTATTTAACAAGTATCTTGGGTGTCTTAAGAATGGATTTATTTAATTTTTGTAAAATCTTAATGAGCTAAGGGTTTATAGGACTTTTATTTCTTTAGGACTCACCAACATTTAATGTTTTGTTGCTTTTTTTTTTTCTTTTTTTTTTTTTTTTTCTTTTTCTTCTATGGTTTCCTTTTCCTTGTAGAATGAAGTTCATCTAACAACTGCATATCAAACTAAACAATGAGAAGCAACACCATGGTAACAACATCTACTTCAAATGCTTGTATTTCAATACTCTGCTATGACTAATGATGAAGGGGAAACTGACTCAAACAAACTTCCCTCACACCAAGAATTATTCTCAACTCATTTAAAAAAAGGGTTTTTTTTTTGAGTTATTATTTTTGTATATTAGTTTTGAACCTTACAAACAAAGCTGCAAAAAATCCAAACATCTGAAACAAAGTAATTCAATAGAAATTATTAAAAAGTCACCAGGTTTCTAATAATGACATAATGAACAGAAATAAGCAGGAATGGCATCATTTTAGCAATAGTATACATGGGAACACACTATACTTGTTAAATAGTAGTTAATTTTAACAGATTATTTGTTTTCATAATAATTCAAATAAGAATTTATCAATGAATGCTCGCTAAAAACTCTCAACTTTCACTGACGTATTTTCATGACTAACAGAATAGAAGTCATGACTGCATCACTAATTAAATAGTGTTGTAGCAACTGTCTAAGCATATATTAAAAAGCTTAGGTATGTTTTCCATTCATTAACACTATCAGATAAACACAAGATCATGATGCACAAGAACAGGGGTGGTTAAAATGAGCATCTTAAGGCTGAATCTTACTTTAATGTCCTATAGACAAAGATTTCTACTGTATATTAGAATTTGATAGCTACTGACCTATTTCTATATCATCAAAAATAAATTAAAAAGCCACAAGAGGTTGATCTTATCTCTTCTTCTGAAGATACTCTGCCAGGCAGAGAAGAAGTCCTGGGTTATAGTAAGGGAAATACACATTAAAATGTACTTGTATAAGGAGAGTCAGCAATACTAGCCATATCCTGAAGGAAATTTTTATCTTTATAAAAAGTTGAAAAGCATAGCAATAATGAAAAATGCTATAGAAGGTGCATTATGCATGAATTAGCTTTACCCATATAGCTTTTCTTGTTGCTGTTGTCAGTTAAGGATGGTTTTGAAATGCCCACTAAACCCATTTACAATCATTAACTTAAATGAACGTTTATGGAGAATGTTTTAATCAAATATTCTGATTGTTATTACTCAATTCCATCCAGGTGATTAATTTAGAAGCTTGTTTTCAGCCACACAAAAATGATTCCGTTATAAAAGAAGATGACTCATTTCTAATTAAAAAACCCGACACCTAACCCACCCAATTTGTTAAGCTTACTGGATTTTATGTATTACAAAAATGCTTGGTCAGTATTCCAACATGATACTTTCATAATGAATCTACTGTTTCCTTTATATTTTATATAGTCTTTGCACAGAATAATACTGGTAAATAGAATTTCACCCTGAATATGTTCTAGAGTTGAATTAAAATTATGATGAACAAAAGGAATGAACATCAGCTCTGATAATTATTAGGATCAGCAAAGAGTGACTCAGTGCATCTGAAATGGTTTGTCCCTATCATTTACTGCAGAAACCCAGCAGAGTTTGTTCTCAAGCTCTAAATGCTTGAAAAACAACACTGCTAGTTCTGTAATACTTCTTGCACTTAGCACCAGCTAATAGATAGATAGATAGATAGATAGATAGATAGATAGATAGATAGATAGATAGATA
>JAPSGF010000025.1:2460141-2503507 GCA_035772895.1 Perdix hodgsoniae
ATAGATAGATAGATAGATAGATAGATAGATAGATAGATAGATAGATAAATAAGCAAAGGATTATGACAGCACCTTTTCTGTTTCTGAATGTTTTGAAGGAGAAAGCACAACAGCACTGGAAACAATCAATGCAAGCATTTTGTGATAAACATTTACCGCCATTTAAGATGTTCTACTATGCTAACAAATAATTCTGTCCGAAAGCAAAAAAGGCAAAGCTTGTGCAACAAATCCCAAACATTAAGAAATCCTGTGAAGCAAACAACACTCCTTTGTCCAAAAGTCTAGAGAAGAAATTTACAAGTAGCAAATGGGAAAGAATTAACTAGCATTTGCAAGGCTGTTACTGAAATATTTAAACCAAATAGGCTAAATTTAAATAATAAAAAAATGATCATATCAACTCATACTAAATTCAGTGTTATTAGATTTTGAAGATGCTCTAACCTCTAACTCTAAATTTGTGCTCATTACAGAAGAAGATATGTTGAAGAAGAGCAATCAATGAGCAAAGATAGTAAGTGGATCTCTGAACAGGAACCTACTGATTAGCTCTGTATGCTTCTAGAAGGTACAAGAGCTTCTAACTTCTAACAGAATGAAAAAGAAAAAAAAAAAAAAGTTAACATATTTATAACCAAAAAAGTTATGGATGAATTGAATAAGTAAGGCTGATGGGGTCAATATGCTTTATCATATTATTCAGAAGAGTATCACTGTGTGATGTTGCAGTGAGGACACATACACTCTTAAACCAAGACCAGACCTGAATGAAAAATTTGGCCTGAATGAAAATCTACCAAAACTTTGTCCTTGTGAATGTTTTAGCAGTATAAGTAACAAAAGAACCCCGGTATTATTAGACATAGCATTCAATGAAAATTAATCACTGTTGGAAATTATTTTTACCTATGTTGTTCAGTGTGACTAAATTAATACTGATATCATGCTGTTAAAATGTGATCCTGTCCCATAATTAAGAATGTCAGCTATGTTTTAATTAAAATTCCACATATAAAAGAACAAAATTGGCAATGTTGGGCAGTCTGCAGGTACAGATATCAACAAATATTTTAGTGCATTTAGGACGTTTTAAAGTCTGTAATTACAAAGCCACAATACAAGAAACACCAATTATGCTGGTTCTTTGAATTTAGCTACTAGCTAGAATAATCAGTACATAGTTTGTATTTTTTAAACCAGATATTTTCTAAGTCAGATAATAGCATAATATGAAAACTAATTTAAATCATACAGATGATCATGTATTTTCAATATGAGATTCTGATTTTCAAAAGAATGAAAAGCAAAGAAAAAGGATTGATCCTAAAACAGACAAACAAACAAAGAAGAAGAAGAACAACAACAAAATCTGAAAGATGCATATTATAAGAAGAAATCACATTTTGGAATGGAATTTATGTGCATACTTCTCTTGGTAAGAAACAGGTATGCAATGTTTGAAGATACTGTGTGTTATTTATAAATGTTAGTGCAACACTGATGCCATTAACAAGTTTTTGTCCTTTCCTTAATAAATCTTAAAATCCATTTATTATGCACACTCCTCAATGTATTTCCAGTGCAATTCAAATTGTATTTCAGCACAGAGACAAAGCAGAAGGCAAGCATGTAAGACCAGAATCTCTTCCTATAAAGCTCTTATCAAAACATAACTACCAAATCTGTACTATGGAAGAAAACCTACTGTACAGCATCCCATAATATTATAAAAATGGTATGAAGTGGTACTACAGTGCTATTTGAGTAGTTTACTCCTGTGGAAGTTGTCTTTAAATTTGCCAGGATTTGCATGACGGAAACTATATAATTCTCTCATTATGCATTTGCTTATTTTTAACACATTAAAATCAACCAAGTCTTTCTGTCTCTATCTAGTTAAACATTAATCACTGAACTCCTACCTACACCATAAGGGCCGAATTATTTTTTTGGAACTATTACTACAGATAGCAACACCTAGTTGCAATGCTTTTTTTCTTTCTCCATTCTCTCAGTTTTAAGTCTGCTTGAAATACTGCTGGGCAGTGGAACACCAATTGCAGAGACAGAAGGGTAACTTGAGGACTGAAGAAATATGTACTCCTTTAGTCTATACATCATATATTGCAGAAGATTGACATTTGACAACCTCATTCTTGTGTAAATCAAATTCTTGAGGACTCCATATGGATATGGATGTTTACCATGAGCTTAATCACTAAGCAGCAATTGCCTGTCTGTACTGACCAAATAAATCAATTCCATACAATGGAAAAATTATGAAGAGATCCTGGATACTCTTAAATAAACATGATTGATCACCAGAATTCTCTCAAAACAACATAAACAATATGATTTCCAAACTGATCTAATGGAAAAAAAATTACAAACCATAATTCACTTTAATTTCTGATAACGTAGAGTAAATGGAATACATCAAAACAGAAAGCTTTTCACCACAAAAGCAAACTTTTTACCATACAAATAAACTATTACATAACATAATTGTGGTTACTAACTGTCAGCACACAAAACAATTTTAAGTAGACAAGAATAGCCCACAAAATCCTTCTCTAAGATTTGTTTCCTGTTTTTTTTTTCTTCGTTTATTTTTTTGTTTTTTGATGTTTCAAGCAAATGCTTATATCTGCAAGCATCTTTGTGAACCACACAAATTTATTTCACATTCAGTTTCCCAGGGATATCCATTTTCTGCCCTTTTTCAGGGAAGATTCTATGGAACTTCAGTGTGCTGTATCGATTGCAATGTTTTCCTGTCTTCCAATACCATCCCATAATTCTAGCGGCTAATTCTCTATCTTACGTAAAAATACAGCTATACTCTTTCTGTGTTTGAAAAACTGAGGTTTGTGGTGTATTGAGGAATTTAAAAGCTAATGTTCTTCATATAATTCTGTAGCTTCTATTTTCATATAATTCTGTAGTGCACATTACTACTATGATACATACAGTGTTTTCAGCTATGAAGGAATTTACATATTGGTAAGGTAGTCTTAAATGGAGATAACATTAAATGCATCTTATTCAGTTGCTACTTGCGAGTTGATGCAATTTATTTACGTTACATAATTACACTGGAACTTGATATCTCATAATAATTTTAAAGCAGAGAATAAATAATTAAAAAAAATAACTGGACTAATGGAAAATAAGTTAATTGACAACTGAGATCAGGAAGTTTTTGAATTACAAATCATAGAAAGCTGGGAAAGAATACCAATGAAAAAATGCTACTATTTCAACACTACACCCACATTTATACTACCTTGCTGCACAGATCTTTCTGGGATATTGGTTTACACCTACAGCTCACCTCATGCCCCAGGGCTGCTATAGCTGGGTTGCAGTTACAGAGATTCTCATGTGCTAAGGCATTTAACCACAAGGAAAAGTATGATGAATTTAAGGATCTTATTTTTTGGTTAAGAGGTAGTGCTTCCTGAAATTACCTGTTCCTTATCCACATTTCCCACTCAAAAACATGACCTATCCAGAAGCTTTTGCAGTAGATCAAAACTCAGATTTAATCATGTTGCACACACTACTGTGTTCAGGACAACTTTGATGTATCAACCATTCACACACTCAGCAAAGTTTTGAACAAGAGTGGCTTTTTCAGGTAGAATGACTCAAATACACACAACTCAAATTACGGAATCACCAAATAGATTTGTTTCATCACAAAATTATTATTTTTTTTCTACATATAAGATGTAGTAAGAGCCTGTGATTACCTGTAACTGTCAATTCCGTAGTTCTTCTGACAACAAAGATGCCATATTTTACCTCACAAGTGTAATTTCCAATGTCATCCTCTCTAACTTCCCGAATGACAAGAGTGTCCTTTATAAACCCAATGCTTGATCTCCATGTCTTTGACTTGCATTCCTGTTTAAAGATAACATAACAATTCAGTGACTATGTTCTTACACTCGAGCCACTGTAGATAATGCTGCTCAAAGAAAGTAAGGCCAGAAAAGAGGTAGTTATGAACTTTATGTACATTAAATATCTCAAAATACAGTTCAGTTAAGTAAAACTTTAAAATTAAAAATACTGTAAAATTTTATCAACTAACTTATTTTTCTCAGTCTGGTAAGAAAAAAGAGAAGGCTTTTATTTATTTGGTAGTTCTGCTTTTATTTTTGATCAGGGGTCTCTTATTTCATTTAATTATTTGCCATTACGTTTATGTATGTAATCCATGACCATCACAAGTCACAAGTTGCTACAGATTGCAAAGAAAAAATTCTCTTTTTATTTAAAGAAAATGAGAATAAAAAAAATGAAAAACTGAAGATGAGAATAAGGAGGAATGAAGATAGATTAGATACCTCTTTCTGTAAACATCTTACAATCTTAGTAAGCTTCATAACTAAAACAAACCAACAAAAAAATGATATTACAACTTTTAGTACCTAAACGTTGCCTTTTGTGTCAAAATAGTAACATTTTTCATACATGTTTTTTGACTCTTTGAAGCGATTAACTTATTTTCACCTCATTGATTTAGATGATAATCAAAATAACTTCAGAGAATTTTGTTTTTTTCTGTCTCTAGGTCTTTTTTTTTTTTTGATAAGCAATACATAATCTGTCAGAAAAACAGATTGATGTTTTTCATCACGCATAATATCTTTTGATAGACTGTCACAAAGTATGTAACAACTTGTTCATACAAATGCTGTAAATGACTTGTAAAAATTGAATATATATTGAGATATTTTTTAGAAGCCAGATACAGTTTTAAATTTGATAAATCCTCATGTATGTATTGTATTATACACACAAACTCCAAGATGAATATAAGTAAATACTTGATAGTTGGTTACATACCTCTTAGATATACTGCTAGTAAATTTAGACAGAAACTTTCTAGATTACAAGTTTTTGTTTATTAGAGAACACATGCTTGTGCACTACACAGTCAATTGTCAGACTTTTAAAATACAGTTAGAATGCATATCAGCATATAGTGGTACCAGGACATTGTATTACACAGAGCCTGCTACACAATATACATAACCTAATTTTCAGATTTACTAAACTGTTTTGGGGTGTTAAATAGTATGCATTATAGCACAAAGGCACTGGGTATTTCCTGCCAACTGCAAGAAATCCAGAACTCAAGAGACTGCTCAGGAAGGTTCTTGTGAGCCACCAACAGGCCACACCTTTCCTGGGACTTGATCCTTAAGTAACAATTTTATAATAAGAACACAATATTGAAATAAAGGTACCGACTACCATATCTCTGGTAATTCCAAGTAAACTCTAACATATAAGATCAAATTTTTAAAAGTTTTGGTTTTTATGCTGCTAAATCAAGTCATTCATTCAGATAAATGTACACAGTTATTCAATTCCCATTTTTCTAAATAGATTTTATGTTGAAATTTCTAGAATTACCCTTCACTGCTTTTTCTATTACAGCACAAGCAATTGCTGTATATGCAGCTCATATGACTTTACCGTAACATATCAAACCAAACTGGATCTATAACACTTTTATTCTTTAATTTTTTGTTATCGGATACTTGTTTGCAGCCCTAAAATTTATCAAAGAAAGCAGCTGAGTCCCTCTTCATCAAAAAGAGCTCATTCTTTTGTATCTTTGATTCTGCCTGTTCTTAAGAAAGTCTAAAATAGTGAAAGTTTCACATAGTATTTAGTTCATGAAAATCATTAGAATATTGACAGTGTACTGTTGAAGGCAAAAACTTCTTGCATTCCTTACCTTGTACCACAGAATCTCAGGCTCCCTAAATGGAAACAAAAAGTCCTCTATTTCAGGGCATGAAATTTCCTTGCTTTTGCTAAGTTCAGCTTTTTCAAAATATTTCATCTTTGAATTGTAGCAGAGTCCAGTGTCATTTTCACCCACCGTCAGCGAAATGGACACTTTCATACAGTAAGTTGAGTTTCTGTAATGCAATAAAAATAGAAATAAAAGTCTGAAATGAAAAAAATTCCGATGTACATGCCATTGATTTTAAGTCATAATTTTCATCCCAAGCAAGAGATAGAAAACCAAACACTGTATTTTCTATGTATTCTGCAGCTCTTCATGATAATTTTACCATTAACTACACAATTTTTAGAATGTGTCAGCCTTATTCTATGACTGAAGGTTTCTGTCCCCATTTTATCAAACTCCTTCTGACATTACTGCCCTAACTGGATATTTAATGACAACAGCAAAAGCACATATGCAATAAAATCTCCAAGAATTCACCAGTGATACTGGATAACAAATATGTTGACTGAAACCATTACAGCACTTTCCAGGGGGTGAACAGATGACGAAAGGGAAACTTTTGCACAGTACCATGAGATGTCTGCTAGGCAGATTTGAGCATACTTTCAGGTGGAATAGGTAACCTTTTTTGCAACCTTTACTAAAATGAATCTTATGATCCTTCCAATTAGAGAATAAAGGGTGTTTTAAGCTAACAGACTGCTGAATTGTTTACCTTAGCCTGCATTCCCCACACTCCAAGGCCAAAATGTTACTTCTGCATTACCTGAAACTATCATCAGTTTGGGCTTCATCCTGAAATTCATTACCTCCCCTGCTGCTGACACATCAGACAGCTGGAGACTAGGGAAAATTGTTTTGCTTCTTTTGCTTCCCACATTTCACTATGCACTTTAATTAGTCTCCAAGACAAAATTACATGAAAGGCTTTTTTTTTCTTTCTTTTTTTTTTCTTTTTTTTTTTTTTTTTTTCCCCTAATATATATATAATTTTAGCTTAGTTTAGTTCAGTTTAGTTTTGCATTTGGGTTTCCAAGTGGGCAGCAAGTGGGTCTGCAAAGTTGAGCACTCCTCAGGAATACAGTGAGACAATGAAAGATTTATCTCTTGCTGTTTTGTAAATGCATTTGACCCTTGATCTGCTGAAAGAGGATCCTGCAGAGAGCAGGGAGAAAACACTGTTCTTATTTCCATTCTCAGACTCTGTGATCTGTATGCTGTCTTAGAACAGTCTTATGTGTATCAGAAATGGCAGGATGCCAAAGATGGTGATTTTTTTCTTGTTTTCTTTAGATTTCTAATGTCACCTTTTTCTTTTATAGGAGAAGTGATAGAAATGCTTAAGAACAGAGAATAAGAGCGAAAAACTTCATTTAAAAAAACCCCAAAAAACTCTACAGTTCAATTTTCTAGAGAAAACACAGATGTAAGAAGAAACATAAAAGTAACTAGGAAATTGTAAAATATTCATAGAAATGTAAATTCTGGAATGAAATGATTTTAGATATCCAGCTAATTTATGGACAATCAAGAAAACTAAGAAATCAATCAAAACCTGCTTCTTTATAATAAAGTTATAATTCAATACTTCATTCAAGAACCCATCTGTTGAAACTGAATGTTGTTTAAGCATGATGCAAAGGAAAGAATGTATCCATTACATATGGATCACCCTTGATGGTTTTAAGCTGCTCAAGAGCAAATCACCACTTCTACCTGTATGTGCAATTCAAAACCATCCAGTATGTCAATAAAAACATTTTTAGTACTGTACATTACATTATTCCAGAAGGATTCTCCTTGGAGTATTTATCTGTGGCTAGAGAACCTCATTTAAAGTCACCTAAGTCAGTTTTGTTTTTTCTTTCCAAAATGATATCTTTTCATGTTCTTGAAAAACCTATCCCTTGGAAATAGGAAGAAAGTGTAAACAGCCCATCAGTCTCTTGGTTGAGAAAGTAGTACACGATTAGATGACTGTGAGTAACACATAGGAAGGTATTGACTAGCTAATTTCACATTTAAATATTGACATAAATATAATCACAAATAAATATCATCTCATGATTTTAAAATTCCTAGAAGGATCTTGGAAAACAAACAATCAGCCAAACATTTAAGTGTAATTCCATTTCTCTAAAGAGCCAAGCAAAAAAAAAAAAAAAAAAAAAAAAAAAAAGAAAAGAAGTCCTCCTTCACTACTCAGAGGAAAATGGCCTAATATTCTAATTTCTCTGGTTTGCTTAAAACACTTCTCTGCAATAGTTGCATTGTGAAATGCTAGAGTCCAAAATCTTTCTGAGGAACATTCAAGTTTTCATTGAAACAGAATATCCTTTACCACATGTAATTTACGATGCTGGTTCTATAAAAGGAGAATATCTCTGACTGTTTAAACTCACTGTTCCCCAAATGATGTTCCCCCAAATCCCTGTCAGGCTGTCAACATGTTGGGATGCATCTAATAATTTCCAATTCTCTCCTCAGTTCCACTGGAGAGGAGTAAGCGAACAGCTGTGTGGTACTTAGCTGTCTGCCTGGTTGAACATCAGCTTGTAAGTCTCAGCTCAGGCCCTGGGAATGTGATGGAGCAACTAGTTCTGAAAATAATTTCCAGGTACATGAAGGATAAGAAAAAGACAATGAGCAGTCGATATGGATTTACCAAGGAGAAGTCGTGCTTTATCAGCTTGATAATCTATGATGGAAGACTGGCATGGCAGATGAGAGAAGCAGTAGATATTGTCTACTTAGATCTTAGTAAGTTTTTTGTCACTGTCTCCTTGAAGATCTTTGATGAGAAGCTGTTGATGTAGGGGATAGATGAGCAAACAGTGAGGGGGACCAAAAACTGGCTGAATGGATAGGACACAGAAGGTAGTAATCAGCAGCACAAAACCTGTTTGGAGGCCGGTAGCTAGAAGTGTATCCTAAGGATCAATTCTGGCTGCAGTCCTTTTTGAGATCTTCATTAGTGTTCTGGATGTTAGCACTAAGTATACTCTCAGCAAGTTTTCAGATGACATAGAACTGGGGATAGTGGCAGATAAACACGAGGGTTGTGCTGCTGTCCAGAGGAACCTCAACATGCTAGAGAAAAGAGTGTACAGGAACTTCATGAAGATAACAAGGAGAAATGTAAAGTCCTACATGGAGGGAGAAACAACTTCATGAATCAGTTATTCTGAGAGTGACTGAACACTGGCACAACTTCCCAGAGAGGTTGTGGAGTCCCTCTCCTTGGAGATTTTCAAAAGTTATCAGGACATAGTCTTGAGCAAGTAACTCTAGATGGTCCTGCATAAGAGGTGCAGTTGAACAAGATGATCTACAAAGGCCCTTTCCAACAACAGCCATTCTTTGATTTTGTTATCTTGTGAGGATGGTTTTAATGGTTTTATTTAATGACTTAATGAATTGTGTGTTCATTGTATACGTGTCTCCTGCATACCAAAACACAGAGTTGAACTTATGTACTAACCTCTCAGGTATATACGATAATGAAATAATTTGGATGGATTCTTTGTAGCTAGGTTCCCTAGCAGAATTTTCTCTCAACTGCCCTAAGTATCATCCAAGGAACCTAACACTTTGGATGTCCCTAGGTGGCACAGAGTTTTCTACTGAGGCTCTAAATACCAACTACACTGTCCAGCCCCACCAGAACTCTGTCAGAAACCAAAACTATTGGGATGAACCAGAACTCAGACAGAATGGTATGAAAGCCAGAGTAACACAACAATATGAGCAAAGAAAATAAAGTTAATGGGCTCACATAACAGAAAAATAGAGAAAACTGAAACAGTCCCTAGGTGGAAATAAAAAGGAGAAAGACGAGGTGAGTTTGTTGATTACATCTGGAGTATAATGGATGCAGTGCATGTAAAGCCTTTCAGCTCTCAAAAACTGCAGCATACCGCAGATCCCTCTGGCAAGCATGCATACTGAAGAGGGTCAAAAAGTTAGTGTGTTAGAGTTCAGGAAATTTTCCATATGTCTCTTTCTGGAGGCGCTATATTTAACAAGAAAATAATAAAAAAAAAATCCTATATCATGAGTTTAAGAAAATTTTAGAAACCACTGGAAGCACTTTTACATTCCCTATTAAGAGCAAATGCAACAAACTGCTTTCTTCCTTTCATTCTCCAGTGTGGTCCAATTTGTGAACCTTTAGCACTACACAGCTACATTTCAAAACTTCTAATATATATAACAGCTACTTAGATAAAATTCAGGCAATAAAAATCTCAGAAGTTATGAATACATTGTGGAGAGCATACTAGAACTGTATATATTTCCTTGCCTTTGTCTACAAGACAGACTTCTTTATTAGGACCAGCAAGATATTCAGTCAACTGCTTTACTGATGCATAAAACCTATTTCATAAAATATGATCAAGATTTCTCCATAGTTTGACATGGATTTATAAGGCCCTCTTTGCATTAAGTCAAAAGGTTTGGTTGTTTTGATAAAATATATTAATTCCAGACATATGTTTACATGTGTATTACTGTACTTAGTCCAATGTGGTATCAGTTAATTCAATACAGAAATGTAACTATACAATGTGAAAATACAATGAATCGCAGTTCCGGTGCTCTGTCACTGTGACCATAAAGTTCTTTTTTCTGTTTGTATGGAACTGCGTTTCAGTTTCTGCCTGTTGCCCCTTGTTCTATTACTGAATGGCACTAAAGAGTCTGCCCCTATTGACTTGACTCCTTCAGATAGTCACACTCATAAGATTCCCTTCTCATTCTTCTCTTCTTCAGACTGAACAGTCTCAGGTCTCTCAGTCTTTCCTTGTATGGGAGATGCTCCTGGCCTCACATTATCTTTGTGCCCTGCATTGTACTCAATTCCTACTGTTATATCCAGTCTAGTAAATAACTTTGTTATATTATGTTGTAATACTAAATATGAAATTAAGAGCCAATATAATTGCCACTGTAGAAAGAAACTAAAGAAAAGTTGGAGTTAGTGGAAGTGCTCAAAGTCTCATTGATATGACAAGTTTGAATATTTTATTACTGCTAATATGTGAGAGACTTAATCAGGTGGCTAGGAATAGAAGAAAGAACAATTAATCTAAATGGACCTTATTTCATTATTGATACAGAAGAATAAGGAATACAATCATTGCAGAATACTAGCAGTTGCTAACATCCCTAAAAGGCTTTGTTCCAACAATTACCTTTGACTAGTGATAGCTGATGTTAGCAAATGTGTTTAGCATTTGTTTTAGCAAATCGAAAGCAGTAACAGCTCTATTTCATCCAAATTAAGTTCAAACTTAATTGATAGATTATTAGTAATTTTTTTTTTTTTGCTAGATTGTTACTAATAACTTCCACACACACACACACAAATGTATACTAACTTTAATTCTCTTTTATGTGATACATTCCTGTAGGACCATAATATTTCAAGGAGCCTAAAGCAACAATATGGGCCATCTACTGATACATTTCTCTTGTAGCAGTCAAGTGCCTCTGAGATAGGGAAAGTCAGTTAGTATTGAGACAGAAATGTTTTTCCACCATGTCTACTCTCAGATCAGTCTATTTGCTAGTCACATGATACAGTCAGTTGTTTTTATTTTTTTCTGAATGATGTAATGAGAAGTGTTGATGACCTAGTCACAAATGTTCAAGAGAAGTGCAAAAATCACTTGTACCTGTTCCCATATATAAGTTAAGCTTTTCATTTACTTATTTCATCTAACAGATTTTCAAGCACAGAAAAAATCAGATCTTACACATAATACAGCAGTAGGAAACAAGATACAATGAGATTTTTCTTTAAGACAGCAAATCAATTTAAATCCAATTTCTCTGAACAAAATTAAATTAGTGGGTAACTTTTCAGAGAGAAAAAAAAGGGGGAGAAGGAGGAATAGGAGACACAAGGGGAGAAACAGATAAGAGAACACACAGAATAATAGCTTCTCTAAATTTAAATTCTTAAAATATAGACATTACATTTGAATGAACTGCCTAAAAGATTAGGTACTTATGACCTGATTTCTTTATAAAAAAAGAAATCTCTTAATACATCTAGATGAGTTACTCTTATAAAACTGCTTTTCTTTCCAGCACTGATTATAAGTACAAACAAATAATTAGCAATCTTGCCTTCAGCCTCACTAGTTAGAACTCTGCTGTGAATCCATACAGCTTAGTGTTCCCCAGGGCAGCATCCTTCATTTCTTTTCCTCACAGAAACTGGAAAACTGGGACTCTAACAGTTCATTGTCCACTCTGTTGTTTTACCATGCATTCCTTTCACCAGGAGGCCAGTGCAAGTGAGTATAGCTTATACTGTAAACTTACAGTTCTTAAAAAACGTGCTCTCTGGAAAGTTATCTCCACTTCCTCCCTAAGTGTTAATCCAGCTCTTCTTTTGTTTTGTTGTGAACAGAATAGCCACAAATTGCTTCCTATGTGAAGAATCAACTTCCATCTGAGGTATGTAGGATGACACTGTCTTCGTTTAGTAAAAAATGGCAGCATTTGAAGTAGCAGTTGAGAGGGAAAATAGACCTCTGTTGATCTTGGCATTGATCATCTGGAGCTAAAACATCTTTCTGCAGCTCCAAGTGTAGTAGAATCATAAGGTAATAAGAAAACACATCAAATGGGCAGCGATGTCCACTAGCTCTTTTCATATAAAACAACAGGCTACATTCTTTGTATTCATAGAATTGTAGAATCATAAAGGTTTGGATTATGACCTTAAAGATCACTTTTTGTGTCTGAGCAGCCTGTGCCATTGCTTCCACCATCTTCTGAGTAAATAACTACCTCTGAGTAACTAAATCTCTTCTTTTAGCTTAAAACCATTCATCTTTGTCTTATCACCATCTGCCTGTGTAAAAAGTTGGTCTCCCTCCTTTTCATAAGCTCCCTAAAGGAGCACTGAAAGGCCACAGTGAAGTGACCTGGAGCCTTCCCTTCTCCAGATTGAACAAGCCTGTCTCCCTCAATCTGTCTTCATGGGAGAAGTTGTCCAGCCCTCTGGTATCCTCTGGATTTCTCCAACAGTTCCAAATCCTTCCTATACTGGGGGTCCTAGGCCTGGATGCGGTATGCCCGCTGGGGCCTCACGAGGGCAGAGCAGAGGGGGACAGTCCCCTCGCTTTCACTTTTGCCATCCCTCTTTTAATGCAGTGCAAAATACTGTTGGCCTTCTGGGTTGCAAGAACACACACTGCCTCATGTTCAGCTTTTTTCCATTGGGACACCCAAGTCCTTCACAGCAGAGCTGCTTGCAATGAGTTCATCTCCCAGTTTGTAGTCAGATCTGGGATTGCCCTGACAATCCTGTGCATACCTTTTACTTCTCCTTCATTTGAAGGGAATGTTTATACTTGAGGAACACAGCCTGTTATGATACTGGCTTACTGAAGAGTATATTAACTAAAATGACTTAACAGGAAATTAGCCTGTTGCAGAACTGATATTTTCCTTCAACCTACACCACGATAGCAAATTCATTTTTTGCCTTGTCAGTATCATCAGTATCATTTTCAGAAAAATAACAAGCTCTGAAATAATAGAGGTTAGTTATTTATACTGAGTTTAGTACAGTATTTTGCTATTTACCCAGGCAAAAAAACTGAGGAAAGCAAACAGGAACAAACAAACAAACAACAACAACAACAACAACAAACACTATCTCTCTATGTTTCCCCTAATCATACAAGATGTATTGGGAATGTTACCTTATTTCCAACTCTTCAAGAAATTTGCATTTAAGAAGAAAATCTTGAAATGTCTTTTCTTTATAGTAGTTTAAATTACATGATGCAAACTTGGCCACTTGTAAAAATACCCACTTTTTATAAATGATTGATTCAATTTAAGGGAAAACATCCTGCCTTTAGACAGATGTGGGATTGTTTGAGGATGTGCTTTAAGCCTTTGACCACATAACAGGAGAGGAAGGCCAAGGTATCATACTGCAGCCAGAACTTTCATCACCTAGTGAAGTCCTCTCCACAGTGGAGTTTGATACCTTCAGCAGTTTGTGGCTTTCAAACCATTTTTCAGGATAGCACTTCAAACTTTCTACACAAAGTTAAGGTTAATGTTTCTCTAATGATGCTGATGTTTTTTGACCCAAGATCAGGAATGGCTGGCTCTCACTCCGTTAGCTGAAATCACAAATTACATTTTTCACAAAGCTTCCAGAGCCAACAGACCTGTAAAGGCTGGTTTATTAGTGAGGGAGCAGAGGAAGAGAGAGGAAAAGTGAAGGGAGACAGACAGCTGGCAGCTGAAATTTTCCACTGCACCTTTGGAATTATCTCCAGCCTCCACACCCCAGAGGGCCAGTCCAGAAAACTGCTTGTGACCTCAATTGAATTACATAAGCACCGATTTCTACAATCAAGGGTCACCTAATTATGTGCTTGATATTATGAAATCAGTCAATTCACACAAGCCTCCAGGACTATTTGAAGAAAAATGTTCTGCAAGATACTTGTTTTAATATGTTCAAATTAGCCACATCAGGAAATATTGATCTTTCTTAGTTTCTTCTACTATTGAAAGCATAAAGTTTATACATTATAACTTCTTTTAACATGTTTGGTACTTGCTACCATCCCATATTTTTCCATTAAAATGTGAAAATACAAAGTTGTTAATAGAATAATGTTTTCCTTATGTAAGAGAGAACTACTGACTGTTGTGAAAGATCTTTTATTGATGTTCTTGATAATAAAAATGAAACAGAAATCAGTCTCTAGAAAGGGAATTTAATATTTTTTTCCTAGTAATACCTTAAAGAGTTTTTTTTATTTTTAATGAGTTAGGAAAAAAAATACCCAAACAAACAAAAAATAAACGAACAAAAAGCAAACAAACAAACAAAAAAATATACACTTTTTTATTACTGAATAATCTGTACTATCTGACTATTTTAAAATCTAAGTGAAACATATTCCTTTCAATCTGGAATCAATTTGCCATTGATTTCTACATTAAATTAATAAAACATAATTTTCTTAATAAAATGTGCTTGAATGAAATTATGGCAGTAACCTTAACCAGAAACTTTTACTGACAATTATACTGAAGGATATTTGTATAAAAATAACCAATCTCTCCATTAAAAATAAATAAATAAATAAATAAATAACTAAATAAATAAATAAATAAATATGAAAATCTTAATGTTAAAGCATACTTACAGATATATTTCCTCAAAATTTCTGATAAAAGATCTCATACTCCTACAACTTAGGAATATTAAAATAGATACTCATGCACTGTATGTGTCTTTACATATATATTTATATATATACCAGTAATATAGGAATAGTTGGGATTCCAGCAGCTGTAAAACTAATCAGAGTGAGTATGTGAATCTAAGATAAGAAATATGTCATGTACAGTTACATAAAGCTTTTTATATAACACTATACCTATGCGTTATAGGTATTGTGAGGAAAGCCACATTATAAAAACAAGTTTCTAAGAACATATGCGATATGTG
Source organism: Perdix hodgsoniae (assembly GCA_035772895.1). Lineage (NCBI taxonomy): Eukaryota > Metazoa > Chordata > Aves > Galliformes > Phasianidae > Perdix > Perdix hodgsoniae. The sequence continues at coordinate 2,475,426 of JAPSGF010000025.1, forward strand.
AACTCCTTCATGGAATAACACAACATTGGATTACATGTTGGATCTGATCTGATCTTAAAAAGACCCAGGTCAATCAAAAAGAGATTATAATTCATAGACTATATATGGTGAGTACAATATAGACCACTACTAGTCTGCATTTTATAGTATACTGAATATTTTAATGTGGCTTACAAATGTAGTGCTAAGGTAGCCACTCATTTCAGATTTCCTGGGATCATTAGAGAAGAAATTTTGAGCTGGTGAGTCAGAAAGTGCTAAAACGAAGAAGCGTCGGAATGACACTGAATGTTTTCTCTGTAGTAGATTGATATATTTTCCCACAGGAAACAGAATTATGAAGAGATGTATCAGTATCGTTTCTGGTTTCCATCAATTACAGTAGGATAATACCTTAGCACGAGACCATATAGGTAGACGACCACCTAATTATTCAGTCTTTTGTTGGAATCTATGTGATCATGAAGGAGAACATAAATAAAACCTTACTTAGCACTGTAAGCCAGAATAGCAGAAATGTAATACCAATACTTCCTTAGGAACTGATGAGTTCAAAGAGTTTTATTACTCCTCCCACTTGATCCATTTATATAAACACAGAAACACAGAATGGTTGAGGTTGAGAGAGACCTCTGGAGGTCATCTAGTCCAAATTCACTGCTCAAGCTGTAATGTCTAGAGCCATTTTCCTAGGACCTTGTCCAGGTGGCTTTGAAAGATCTCCAAAGTGGAGTGATCCCACAACCTCTCTGACTAACTGTGCCAGTGCTGTCAATCACAGCATAAAAATTGTTTCTTGATGTTCAGATGAAGCACTCTGTGTTCCAGTTTGTGCATACTGCCTCTTGTCCTAACACTGGGTACCACTGAAAACCTGGCTCCATCCTCTTTTTACTCTTTCTTAAGGTATTTATATAAATTCAATGAGCTTGCTCTAAGCTGAACAGCATTAGCTCTATCAACCTCTCATTAAAAGGCAAGTCCTCCAGTCCCTTAGTTGTCTTTATGACCCTTCACTCAAATATTTCCAGTATGACCACGTCTCTTGTACTGGGGGCCCCGAAACTGGACATAGTCCAGGTGTGGCCCCATCCAGGGCTGAGGAGAGGGGAAGGATTACTCCCTAGACTTGCTGGCCATGCTTTGTTTCCTAGGTGTTGTTTTTTTGGTCTTGTTTTGTTCAATTCCTTATTTTATATTTTATTTTCCCATGCAGGACATGGGCTGGGAATTGTTACAATAAAATACTTTTTTAAAAGAAAAAAAAGTTTGTAGGAGAATGAACAGATATAAAATAAAAATAAATAAATAAATAAATAAATAAATAAATAAATAAATAAATAAATAAAAAGTAGAGGCATTGAAGCCAGAGGCTCTTAAAATTACGGCTACCATTTTGCTACATGAACTAGCAGCTGTGCCTCTGCAATGTTCTGCTGTCAGGAACTACTGGGTGTTACTATTTTCTGATGACTCAGAAGGTCATCAAATTCGGAACATTTTTACCAGCAAATCATTCTTCTTGCAAATGCAATGCACTTTCTTTTATACTCCTTAACTGAAAGCTTTATTGGAAATAAAGAAGATGCTGAATGGCTTGTCCGTTGTTCTCTCTCTTTACTTGATGAAAACAAGGACAGCTGCATAGCTTTAATGCCCTCAAAAACCATGTTTCTACCTTCACTGGCAGTCCCCAGTCAGAATTTGTGAAGTCAGCACAGCTTCAAGTTTCAGATTTATGAAGCTGTATACTTTCATTTCATTTAATTATCAGCCACCAAAATAAACAACTCTGAGGTGAAAAGTAAAAAGGCTACAGTTTTCAGCTGTCCCAACAGACAGAGATGTATGAAGATAAAGCACAGACAGGTGCCAGACACCATAACTATGTATTTTCATTTCTTGTTTTAGTTCTGAAGCTTGCTGCTACCTCTCAGATGCAGAAGCATGAATCATCCAGAATACCCAGACATGAAAATCCAAAGCCATGTGAATAGCAGCAATATGAATGTAAGAAAGCAGACAGTTTTGAATAATTTTACGTAATTCAAGCTGTATGTAGAGTGCATATTTTTTTAGTTTGACAAAATAAATCCTGCTTTGTAGATTTTAATTCACAACTAAAATGTGAAAGACAATTGGAACAAATCTAAATGTATTTCTGATTATTTAAATTCACTTGCACTTCTTTTTCACTTGAACCATAGCTCAGTCTTTATGTGTGTCTGTATTGGTACAGTTTGGCACAAACATGTGAGGTAGTAGTCAGCTCTTTCACCTTATTTCTTGGTGGTCTCACAGAAAACTCAGCTTTATTTGTCAGAAAAGTAGAATCTCTACACTGGCTTGTTTGGCAGCAGGGCAGTGTTTGTAATTGGTCTGATGCTGCCAGCTTAATCATTTGCTGCTACTTGTGACCTATCTTCATGCCCAAGTTTCTCACAATCTAAACATAGGAATAGCAGTTTTATTCACTTCAAAAAGTCTCCGTGGCTCAGAACAATACCATTAGTATGTATAGCTGGTAGAGAATTGAGTGAATATATAAACTCCTGAATAGAAAATTTAACCTGCATTGTCATTTATGTGCTAGTTTATGTTATGTAATATTCTTTTTGCAGTCTATTTCAGTAACAACTTTTTTCTTCAAACTGGGGGAGAACAAAGGGAATCTGTAAATTTTTTATATCAATTACATATTTTGCCACATTTTTCATGGATGAATTCTTATCTATTTACAACTATTTAAATACTAAAACAGTTTGAGTTAGATAGCTATTTTCTTTCCATTTGTTCAGATACATGGTATCTTCTTCCATTCTTAATGCCTTTGTTAGAGGCAGCTGAGCCCAGCATCCAGGCAGATGAAAGGCTGCTGCAGCTCTGTGCCTCCTGTTCATCCAGCAGCCAGGGTGAGCATATGCACACAAAAGGTGAGCACGCATACACATCTTCACATTCACACCCATATGCACATCCAACATCAAAGACAGACATGTACATAAATATATATTATTTGCATAAACTTAAGTTCCAGCTTGGGACAGTTCACCTGCAACAGCTGATCAACTCTGAGGTCTGCTCATGGAGTATCAATCCACACTGCAGGTAACTCCAGTTCAGAAGATCGGGTGCCCTATCCTCTCCAGTTGCTGCCACCTGAGCACACGAGGCTCGCAGCCCCTTCAGTTGCTTGTGCTCAGGCATCTTAACCTACTTGCCAGCCAGAGCAGTTCCAGGTTCACTCAAGTGCACTAGCACCCACTTAATGTAGACAACACAGCCACGGGGAAGACAGAAACAGCATATAAAAAGAAAATGGAACATACAGTTTCTCAGGACTATTTTTGTGTTGTAAATATATATATTAAAAAAAAAAAAAGAAAAAAAGACAGGACTAAATAGATGAACTGTCATTACTTTTTGAAAACGTTTGCATAAAAGGGCACTATAAAAGAGATTCACATTTCCTCTAGAAAGGATATCTAAATAGAAATGTTTGGAGTACAGAGTTGGATTTGATTAATGAAGATTGGTACTCTCCTCCTTGTTGCAGTTCCATGAGTGCCCCCAGCAGTAAGCTCAGCAATCAGAGGCAATCAGAGGCCAGAGGGATGAGGGACTCAGGGCTGTTCTGGTGGCTGGGTGATGTATGCACTGAAATGGGGTGCACAGGGAAGCCCTGCCCATGCTTCTTACACAGTCTGATTGTTTACTTATTATGAAGGAAGAGATACATAAGACAGTGAGTGACTTTGGCTTGCAGTTTTTCACGCAGTTTTCATTGCAGAACAAATTTAGAACCTGGTATTAGATTTAAATAACCACACTGAAACAGTTGGCTTTAGCTTTGCTGAGTTCAAAGCAGTAGGGTCAGTGGCAATGCTGCATAATTAGTCCCACTGTCACTAAAATTAATGGAAATTTACTCTGATTTTCATCTGAGTAGATTTATACAAGCTACATATATAGGGAGAGGTACATTGGGAGCAGGATTTTCGCAGAAGACAAAAGTTGCACGCTACGATAAACAAGAGAAAGGAAGGAACAGAAAGAAACACTCTGTTGTTAGGCTCCTTGGCCACATTTGTATTACTCAATTACAGACACACAGAGCACCTCTGGCTTTGAGTTCCCTGCAATGAGTATCCAATGCTCCACATTAAACAGCCCCCATACTGCAGGGCTGATAAGGGAGAGCAACTTCTGGGAAATCATCTCCTTGCTGATGGAATAGCTAAGGCACATGATTTGCTTTCAGCTGGATAAAGTTGTATTGCAATAATTTCAGGAATGTTGCTCATTATGTAGAAAGAAAACATATGCAATATATCTTTAACATAATTTACAAAAGGAAGGAGAAGGAATGGGAACAGTAGTAACTTTTTGAGACTGAGAAGAAAATCTAGGCTGAAACGCAATTTTATGAGACTTGTCCGAGTCCTCTAATGTTGTCCAAGTCTTATATGTTGTGCTTTTCTATGGCAGGAAATCTGTGGGAAGGGGAGGCTGCTGGAGCTGGAGCTTGGAAAAGCTTGGAAAGGGAAAGGTTCTGTGCACAGGAGCACGGCAGTAGCAAAGCAAGTCCATGCAGCCATTTTAGGCTGCTGACCAAGGAGCCATGAGAACTCCAAAAAAGTTGGCTATCTCTCTTTTTGCAAGTAACACATTCATTTTGGCAGACCACTTTGGCATTTTTCCTCCTGGGCCTCTTACTCCTTTATTGGCTGGGGATAGCTCAGCACTGGTGTTACAGCAAGCAAGGGACTAAGAAATTAACGCTGACTTCCAGAGCAATACTTTAGCCTGTCAATCCCTCTACATAGGTAGATATTTGGCCCCAACTCTGTACTTACTCCATGTCATTTTACCATGATGCAGTGATTAGAAATTTATAGAACAAAATCCTCTGGGCTATTCATGCTAAATGCTGCTATACAGTAACCACATCCTCATTTCCTCTGTGTACCACATCAACCACATCTCCTCTGTGTAACTAATGAAAATAGATTACAAATAATTACTGTACAGGGTGAAAAACATCCACTGTGAATATGATATAGGGAAGATAAATAATTGCTAAGCTTATAAGAACAATAAATATACTACATGTATTTAAGTTTGAAATCTGTTGCCATTATTGCCACATTAATTGCTGAGTGAAGAAAGGGCTCAAACATTTTTTCTGATTTTGGAGAGAACTCTGTTCTTTTAAAGTAAATACACACCTAGACGTGTTTGGCTGGCACAACAGCATTTCCACATTCCCTAGGCTTTTTACAGCTCCCTCCTATTTACCTGCCCGCAGTTCCCATGGATGCCTGGTGTAGTGTAAGACTTAATAATAAAATATATAAATATTCTCAATTTGGTTTTATGTTTCAAAAAACAAGAGCTTGTTCTTCCAGCTTTTGATGAAAATGAAATTTCTGTTTTTAGACTACCCATTCAAGGAATGTGTCCTGAAAGTTGGCTATATCAGATAACTGACTTCCAAATTTTAAAAATATATATATATATATTGTAAGGTAGTGGAACATAGCCAGTACAGGTTTGTGAGGGGAAAGTCCTGCTCAACTGATTTAATTCCATTTTACTTATCTGATCTCTTCTCTCAGGTGACTAGTGACAGGACAAGAGGCAATGGCCTTAAGTTGCAACGGGATGTTCAGATAGTATATGAGGAAGAAATTCTTCTAAGAAAGAGCGGTGATGCACTGAAATGGGCTTCCCAGTGAGGTGATAGAGTCAATCACCATCCCTGGGCGTGTTCAAGAACTGTGGAGATGTGGCACTGAGGGACGTGGCTAATGGGCATGGTGAGGACGGGTCGATGATTAGACAAATGATGTTAAATGTCTTACAAACCTTAATGATTCTATGATACTACAGGGCTCAGACAAGAGTACTCCTCATTAGCCCGTTTACTGGACAACCTTTTTATCTCCTTTTCCACCTATGCCTTCTTTTTTACCCTGTACTCTCTCCTTTTTTCCCATACTTGATCTTTTTCTCATCTTTGTCCTTCCTCTACACAGTCTCCAGAAAATGTAATGCAACTCCTCCTTTTAACCATACTTTTTTAATAATCCAAAAATGCTTCCCTACTCCCTACAGCATCCTACACTGAGTCCTTTAAATCCCTTAGCCTGAAGTACAAGGGCTGCTCAGAAAGTAATGCCTCCTGCTTTACTATGTTGCCTCATGACATCAGAGGTGGATGTTGGTGGTATGGCAGTAGACACTGAACTTTTCCATCAATATTCTGTTGCATTTTGTTGCCATGTGACAGATGGCAGCAAAGGGTCAGTCTGACAAAATGGCATCTGAAGTGGAAGAAGACAGTCTTTCTCTTGCAAGATACTAATGCCAGACCCCACACCAGTTTGAAGGCTGTGGAGCACTTTGCTAACCTTAGCTGGATTCTACTACCACACTGATTGTACAGATGGTTTTGTTGCCTACTAACTTTCATCTGTTTGGGCTGATGAGAAATGGTCTGTGTGGGCAACATCTTCCTAGCAATGGTACCATCATAACAGCTGTGAAACAGTGAGTCATCTCTGCCGGTGCAGATTTTTAAGTACAGCATGCAGGCTTTTGTATATTGCTGGCAAAAATGCATAGCTAACTGTCATGGTTTAATACTTTTGTAATTTTGCTATCAGTATTCCACATCATAACATCATGTAAAGTATGGATAATTCACAAAGGTTCAGCTCGCAGAAGAAGACTACGTTTCCCAGAGGACATCACGGGCATGAGATAGAGTCACGGGACAAGGACAGTATATAATCTCACTCCCGTGACTGAAATCTCACACTCTCTCGGATCCTCGGAGCGTGGGGTGCCTTCCAGCCGTTTCGCCTAGAGCTTACAGTAGGCCTTTCGGTTTTTGGGACTCACTCTCTCTCTCTCTCTCTTTTGCTTAATTACAATTATATTGTATTATATTGTATTATTCTGTATTCTGATATAGTATTTAGTAAATAAGTGTGCCTCCTTAGATCGCTGCCGCTGTTTTCTTTTCCCATTCCCTTTTCCCCTTCCTTTTTTTTTGGGCCAGCAGCCCTTTTGGGCCAACTGCCCCCCTGTCACGGGCACAGGTAGATCTTGTTTAACCCGCGACACTAACGGTGATGACTATCTTCAAAAAACTGTGTTTTGTAGCTGAGAATTTGTTCAATCAAATAGTATTAATGTGATTTTTGTATTTGTTGTAGTTTCTACATAAATAAATAAAAAACATTACTTTTGGAATAGCCTATATACCTACTTTATGACAGACACTTCATGTGACTACCCTGGGTGACTTTTCACCCACAACTCATGGTTGTGTTTCACCAATCAATGCTTCCCTGACCCTTAACAATGCCTTCATGATCAGCATTAGGCACTAAGCAGTCTAACTGTACCACACAAAGGAGCAGAAAATGTACCAGAAGATTTATTTTAAAACCGAAGATTTTCAACTAGTTCTTAAGGATGAGACAGATTAACACTCTTAAAAGGCCTCAGGTTTGTTCCAAGTCACTTTTATTTCCCAGCTGGGTCTTTCCCCGTCTCTGTTTCTAGCTTATCTTTTATTCTCCCTTGGTCCCAACCTCTCCTGAACAATACTCACATCAGTTTTCTCTGTATTTTTCCATAGAAGCTTCTGTACTATTCAATCTGAAGGCTTTGAAAACCATTCAAAGTGATTATAAAAAGTGGCATCTTTTGATTAAATTGGCCATACTTTGTGAGCATAATCATTACTACTTTTGAATCCATATCATTTTGGTAATACTGTTGTCTACTGATTTTCTGTAGTTTTCCAAAAAAATCGGGCAAATATACACAAAATATATAATTAGCTTCTGCATATTCCTCAACAACATAAAAATGCAACTTCTGTTTTAATGAATATAGCTTAATGTTCAGTTTTGTGGTAATGTTTCTTCTGGATTTTTCTCTCAAATTTATGATTCTTTTTGTACACACAATTTAATGTATTTCAAAATTGATTTTCTTACATTACAGAATTCATTGCAATATCAATACAACTTCCTTATGTCTCAAAAATTTGCCAAACATTTCCTTTATAGTGGCCAAGAAAATAATAGAAATAATTTCTTCTAGGGTAACAGTTTTTGAGCTATTACAGACAAAATACATATAAAATACTAATTCAAATGCCAGGTGACATTGTGAGATATCATAACTATAAATGCCACAAAAAAAAAAAAAAAAGAAAAAAGAAAAAAAGAAAAAAAAGAAGTACTGTGAGGAGAGACACAAAGAACATTATGAAACATTTCAGAAAAAAAAATCTGAGGAATTTTGTTGGGTTCTTTTGTTGTTTGTCTATTTTCTTTTTACTGGTGATTGTTATGGAAAAACTTCCATCATAAGACAGAAGATTTCAAAAGAAGTATGGACAGTCTCACCTGGAGTACTGCATCCAGATGTGGAGTCCTCAGTACAGGAGAGACATAGACATGTTGGAGTGCATCCACAGAATAGTCACAAAAATGATCCATGGAATGGAGCACCTCTCCTACAAGAACAGGCTGAGAGAGCTGGGGCTGTTCAGCCCGGAGAAGAGAAAGTTGCAACATGACCAGCTAGCAGACTATCAGTACCTAAAAGGGAGCTACACGAAAGAAGAGGACAGATTCTTTGGGCGAGTCTGTGATGACAGAACAAGTAGAAATGGTTTCAAGCTTATAGTGGGTAGGTTTAGGATATGTACAAGTAAAAATCTTTTACAATGAAGGTGGTGAGGCACTGGAACAGGTTGCCAAGCGATGTCTCTGGAGACTTTCAAGGCTGGATGAGGGCCCTGGGCAACCTGATATAGCTGTGGTGTCCCTGTTCATTGCAGAAGAGTTGAACCAGATGGCTGTCAGAGGCCCTTTCCAACACTAAGGATACTATGATTCTATGACAGTTATGGAACAGCAACTGCTATTTCGTAAAACTGAAACTTTCAGTACAATTCATTTCCCTTTCCTCTATTTTTTGGAACAGAAAAATAACTCCTAAATATTTCAATTTCCAACTACTGAAAGATAAAGAACACTAAAATGCTAAGATCTTGACTAAGCACAATTTGTAGTACACCAAGGAAAGTATGCAAGGAAAGGGTTTTGCTGAATTGTGAAAACTAATGCAACACAAAGCTTTGGAGGAACATGATTTTGAAGCCTTCATATTATATTCCATTTGCCTCTTCTGTTGGTTGAAATTTATGAAAGAATCTTGCTACTACTGAGATCAGTAGCAAAAGTCCTGCAGCCTTCAATCTACAGAGGCACATTTTTCTTTTATACATGTAAGTGTTGTGTTATGTGTTTAGGCATGTTAGTGATAAGAACATCATATATTATTATGTTTCTGTAAGACATGTTGATGACAGAAGTATTAATGCCTTAAGAATTTATTTGCTTGTATGGATCCCATGGAATTACAGATTTTTTTTTTTCTGAAATTGTACTAAACATTTTCATTATAGCTGTTTTTTGAATATTAGCCCTTATATATAAATTAGTACAACATAGCTATTAAATGAAATACATAAATGTATGTATAGATGCACATAGAAATGTTAATTGCCTCAGAAATAAAGTATATGGTACCTAAAGTGGAACAATGAATACTTTCTGTTTTATGTATGTTTGAATCTAGTAATGAATAAGTTGGTTAAGATAATTCCTCATAACATAGTCAAAACACCCGAAAAATGGCAGCTTTACAAAAGAAGACTGGAACTGAAGGATATATTCAAATATATTGCAGTGTAAAAAGAAACATCAGTTTTAACAGATGATAGCTCTGATAAACATCAGTATTACCCAAGAGTGCTTTAGCATGACAACAATCCAATCTATAATTACAAAAAGAAAACAGTTACAAAACCAAAGATGTTTTCACAGAATAGAAAACACTCTTAGGAAAACATACTATGATAATCATGTTGCTGGCTTCATATGTATTTTTTAGTTTCTACCACTTTTTTACTATAATTGTTAATGATTTTACTCTTTCACAATAAACAAGGGAAATAACAACAAGAAGAACAAAAACACAGCCAAGCAAACAGGCAAATCAAACTAGCAAAAAAAAGCAACAAGAAAAGCACCTGTAAGGGCTATTAACATATGAGTATTAGTTGTCGCAGTAACGCAGAGGCTCTATAGAAACAGAATATTTGATTGTTACTTATTCCTGCTGCTTCTCATTTCAGACTATGCAGCTAAACTAGATTGCTAGGATGATCTAATAGAAGAAATTGCTGTTTTCTGCGTTTGTTCTTTCACATCATACATACGTACAATTAATCAAACAAGATCCATGTTGGAAGGTAAGGCCAAATTGTGGACGTGCTTCACCTAGAAATAGTTGAGATGACCTTGGACATTAGTATTTATTACCTAGACCCAGGAAGTTCTTGAATTTCAGGGGAATGCCCTTCCTTTTTAAAGTCGCTGTAAGCTATCAGTTCTTGAGCAGCAAGACTGAACACACACACACACACAGACAAAAACAACAAAAAAAAAAAGTCTTACTGGGGGTATATTTGAATATCTTTTCTCAATTTTGTAGCAAGTTAACACAGCTTCACATAGAGAATTATGGATTTCCTTGCAGAGAACAGAACTGAAAATATTCTTTTTTGGAAAAGTCATGTAAGAGAGTTCTGTTTTCCATATCAGTTCACTGACAGCTCATCATTTCATTGTGGCTGAAGGCTGTACTGAACACTTTGGAGAACTGGGTTTATTTTGCTGACAAAGATGAATTTTACTGCAATCTGCTGAAATGCCTAAGTAGAATTACCACCTTTTCTAGCACACAACTTCATGCAAGAAAACTTCCTGCTGGTAGTTTATGTGTAGTTACTCTTGTGGCTTTAGCAAATACATCATCTATATTGTTTCAGACTGCAAGGTAGCATGTGAAATTCGGGAACAGATGAAGGGAGTCCCTACACTGGCAAGAAACATATGTATATTTATATATAGATATTGAATGTTTTAAAACTAGAATAATTTTACTAAGTTATTTTTAAAAGCATTGCCTTTGTTATAATGCTTTAGAGCAAAAATTCAATTATTCATGTGTACCTTTATATCTCAGTGTACATAGAGCATGCAGAAGTTATGATTACAGAAACACAGAATTGTGGGTGTTGGAAGGGACCTCTGGAAAACATCTAGTCTGACCTCCCCCTTCTAAAGCAAGTTCCCTAGAGTAGGAATGCATAGGAAAGCGTTCAGGTGATTTTTGAATAGCTCAAGAGAAGGAGACCTCATAATGTCCCTGAACAGCTTATTCCAAGGCTATATATAACCCTCAAAGTAAAGAAGTTCTTTCTCTAGTTTGAGCAGAACTTGCTGTGTTTTAGTTTGTGCCCATTGCGTCTTGTTTTGTCAATTGTCACCACTGAAAAGAGCCACCCACTTGACTCTTTCCTTTAAGATGTATTGATAAGAGCCTCTATCTGCCTCCTCTTCTCCTGGCTGAACATTCCCAGGTCTCATACATCCTTCCTCATAAGGGAGATTACAGAATCATAAAATTGGAAAAGATCACTCAGATTCAACCATCAAATCATTGCCACCATGTCCACTAAACCACATCTCTCAGTGTCACATCTACCCATTTCTTGAAAACCCCCAGGGACAGTGATTCCACCATCTATCTCTTCAGGCAGCCTTCTATAAATGCTCCAGACCTCTAATAATTTTTGAGGCCTACCTATCTTACTCTGGACTCTTTCTGCAAGTTCCCTGTCTGTCTTGAACTCAGGAACCCAGAACTGTACACAGCACACCGGATGTGGCCTCAACAGGACAGAGTAGAGAAGGAGAATCATCTCCTTTGACCTGCTGGCCATGCTCTTTTTAATGCATCCAAGGACACCACTGGCCTTCTTGGCCACAAGGGCACACTGCTGGCTCATGGTCAACCTGCAGTCCCACTGGGACACCCAGGTCCTTCTCTGCAGATCTCTCTAGCAGGTCTGCCACCTAATGTATTGATGCGTGTGATTTTTCCTCTTGTAGATGGAAGGCTGTATGCTTGCTCTTGTTCAACCTCATCAGGTTCCTCTCTGCCCAACTCTCCAGTCTGTCCAGGTCTTTTTGAATGGTTGCACAACCTTCTGGAGTGTCAACCACTCTTTCCAATTCAGTTATCATCAGCAAACTTGCTGTGGGTGCATTCTGTCCCTTCATCCAGGTTACTGATGAAGATGTTGAACAAGCACTGATCCCCTGGGAAAGCTGCTGGCCTCCAACTAGACTCTACCGTTTCTGTAACCTGCATAACATCGTAACTCTCTGAACTCTTGCAATCAGTTGTTAGCTCCTTCACCACCTGTATCAAAGTTATACACCAAGCACTGCAGAAACCTTCTGGACTGTGTGTGCTTGGTAGTGTTGCTTTTCCAGCAAATACCAGTGTGAGTCAAGTCCCCCATAAGAGCCAGTGTTTGGTGTCTTTCAGCTGTCTACAGAAGGCCTCATTAACTTTCTCTCATGATCAGGCAGCCTGTAGTACACACCCACAATAGTGTCACTCATACTAGCCTTCCCCTTAATTCTTACCACAAGCTCTCCACTTGCTCATCTTTCATCTCCAGGTGAAGCTTAATACATTCTAGTTGTTTTCTCATAAAGAACTCCACCACCTGGCCTGTCTTTTCTAAAACATACTTAGCCATTCACAACAGCATTCCAGTCATGAGAGCAGTTTCATCTTGTCTCTGTGACTGTAATGAGAACATGTCCCTTCAACCACATACAGATCTCCAGTTCTTCCTGCTTATTCCCCATGCTGTATGTGTTGGTATACAGGCACTACAGTGAAGAAAAGGAAGCACAGAACGCAGGTTTCCATAGAGAGATGCAAGAAGATACCCTATAGTTATACGTGCCCTTGATGTACCTGGCCAAGGAACATTTGCCACTCTTCTGATTGGCCTGGCTTATTTCCCAGTTGGCTGCAATGGTAGGAACATTGCCATTCTAGATCCCATTTCTCAAGTTCTTCAGTTCAAAGACCACCTCATTAGGTAGGCAGTCTGCTGCCAGAGATTGCCTTGCCTCTTCTGGACAGGTGGATAACAACCCTTCCTAACAGGTTACAATCCCTTTAGAAAGGCTCCTTGTTATAAAAACAGAACCCTCATGACAGCACCAGCCATGTAGTCAGAATTTTATATAAATTATATGTGTATTTCTGCCTTTTAACATGGAGTCATCTCTATAAACACATAGCATTTATTTTTATGATACCCACTGCAGACTGACACTATAGTTTCCTGTATCAGACCTCCCTGCAGATTTCCCTATAGGGGAACTGGTTAGTCCTCAGTTCCATAGTGGTGGAGATGAAGAGCGCTTCCCACAGTTGTGAACCTTGAAGCAAGGTACAGTACCCTGCCTGCATGAAGTTGTTACAGAGTGTTGCTTCCAGTGGAGATTAAATGGGCTCCCTGTATGCCCCACCTGTGCAAACTGCCGAGTAAACTGAAGGCACTTTTCACTGAGAACTTAGTTGATTTACAGACAAATGTAGGTTAGCCAAATGTTAAGCAATCGAAACTACATAACATTATTTTTAACAATTTATCTAAAAGATGACACAGACAGTAAATCTCGTCGGACAAAGTGGTGTTCTGAGATACGGCTATGAGCAACACGATGGTGAGGCACAAGGAATCCTTACCTATAACTTGTTATAACAGGGGAAAAACAAAAAGGAAAGAAAAAGACAGTATTTAGACATTTCACACTACATAAAAATCCAAGTTATTCTGCAGAAAGTTCCTGGGGCTACTGAGAGCCTTTGCACCACAAGTTAAAGCACAAGCATAGAGAAATTCTGTATATCAAGCGTAGCTTGAAAGAAAACTAGTAGTTGAATAAAGCTTATATCCTCTCTCTGCAAAAATAATAATAATAAAAAATGTTTTAGTGGGCAGAATGACAGATATGACTGCAGTACCACTAAAATATCATTCTTTTATCATTTGCCCTCATTTCAGTTTTAATAAGCTCTCTTGGCTCTCTTATCTTTTTATGTTCATTCCACAGCAATTAAACAGAAATGCAAATGTCATACCCATTTTTTATAACTGTGGCTCTCATGAAACTGCAATAAAATCAGCAAATGATATGTTTGTTGAATTATCTATCATCTTTTTAACAATGAAATCTAGCCAATATTAGGATAATGTTTGCATAGGTAGTATATATGTGTGTTTGAATGTTGTATAAACATGAGAAGATTATTAGTCACAATCTAGCACAACTTCTGAGAAAGTCAGATTAGACTTGAAAGCTCAAATCAGCTAAATAAGGCAGAAAGAGAGTTATGAATATTCAGTTTGGATTTCAAAACAGCTGTTCTATTTGACTGTTAAAAATAAATAAATAAATAAATAAAATACCCCTTTTTGATTTACTATGTGCCACATAGTAACTCAAGAAAGTGAGAATACTATTGCACAGGTATCTGGTAACTACTTTAATTCAGATACGTTTTCATACAGCTCTTTTCCCCCTTTAAAGGAAAGCCTCATCACAGAACAAATAAAATAAATGAGATATATCTTTCTCTGTTGTGTTCTGAAACCATTCCACTAAGTCATTCAAGAAAAACAGACTACTACACATGAAATAATTAACTAATCATATGTCTTGAATAATGAACAAGATGCTGTCATAGTGAGCAGCTGATCACTATCACCAGTAGGAGATGTAGTACCCAATGTAGGAAAGGGGCACTTTGTTACTAGACATATTCTGACACACACAAAAACTCATCCATCTCCAAACCGGGTATTTTCCTGTGACCTGAACCAAAGACAGCCAAGTGTTTAATACTCTGTAATACATTTGCCTCACAATCCATATAGTATGAAAGCGTTATTTTGTTGAGAAAGAACTAACATGGAAAGGCTACACTGCCACTCCTCCTAGAGAATAATATGGCTAAATATCACAAAAACAATTTAAACAGAATTCTGAATATCTACCTTCTATAACCAACACCATTTCTGAATTAGCACATTACTAGATGAAGGATCATGAGCTAGAAAGAAGAAAGGAAAAGAAATGTTACATTCCTGTTATATTTTTAGCATATCAAGTCAATGAGTCCTTGTAACTATCATTTTCCCAACATCTGTTTGGACTTAACAAAAACTTTTCATAGCAATGCGTGACATCAAATTCAGGGTGCTAACATCAGGAAAATGTTAGAAGTGAAATTAAGACCAAAGTAGCCTCAGTAGGGGGTGACTGAACCTTTGTCAAAGAGCAATACATCAGGTACTGATTAGAAGAACCAGGTAAAAGAAAAGGCTATACTGGGTTTAAATGAGAGGACTTTGAAAAGGAGGGATTAAAGGGGTGGCCACTGTGAGAAAAGGACAGGGCTACCCCAGGTCCAACACAGCAATTTCATCTGTCTCCAGTGGATACAAAACTGTCTTGATGCTAGCCAAAGCTGAATCAATGGAAGATGTGGGTGGTGACCTGTGATAACTTATTTACAAAAGGCTAATAAACGCTACATGGTAGCTGTGAAAGAGAAAATGAGAAGCAGCCCTGTATGCACCAAGGTCAGTGCAGAAGGAGGAAACGAGGTGCTCCAGGCATTGAACAGAAGCTCCCTGCAGCCCAGAAGAGACCCACAAAGGAGCAGGCTGTTCTCCTGCAGCCAGCAGGCACTGCACAGAGAAAATCGCCACACGCAGCTATGGAGGAGCCTGTGGAGCAGGAGCAGATAAGGTCTGCAGGAGGCTCAGCCCAGGGAGAGTCCGCACAAAAGCAGGCCCTGTCTTTGTCATTCTATTTATTTAATTGCCAATAGGTCTGTTTTTCCAATGATGGTAATTGGCTTCCTATCTTATCTTCTCCCATATCCAGTTGAGAAGAAAGAGTATGAGAACGGTGTGGCAGGTGTATAGCAAATAGCAAAGGCTAGCCCATAACCAGCTTGCCAATGTCACTTCAAATCATTCTGAATCTCAAAGGTATAAGAAGAAAAAAACCATTTCTAATTTTCAATACTGATCAGTCTCTAAAAGGTTTTTATTAGTCTTACTGTCCTTCTGGGCAGTATGCTCACACATTAAAAAATGACTTTAAATAGGCTATTATACATGAATGTCTTCAAAAAATAAGAATTTGTTTTGTTGACCCACAATGCAAGAGGAGCATGTTGGGGATATGGCAGTAGAGGTTGCACATTCCCACCAATATTCCGTTATATGTTGTTACCGTGTGACAGATGACAGAAGAGGGGCAGTCTGACACAATGGTGTCTGACATGGAAGCAGGGATGAAACACAAGTATGGAACTGAAATTCTTTCCACATGGAGGAATTCACCCACTGACATTCATTGATACTTGCTGAACATTTATGGTCTCCAGTGGATGTGAGCACAGAAAGGTGGTACATTTCTGTAGTGGGACAGTGATGTGAAAGACAAGCCCCATTCCAGATGGTCATGCAGATTTTCACAGAATCACAGAATCTGGGCGTTGGAAGGAACCTCAAGACATCATCAAGTCCAACTCATATGCCAAAAGACTTTCCCTACAACAGGTCACACAGATAGGCTTTCAGACAGATTTTGAATATTTCCATAGAAGGAGACTCCACAGCCTTTTTGAGCAGCCTGAAGAAGTTCTTTCTTGTGTTATATAGAACTTCCTATGTTCAGCTTATAGGCCATTACTGCTTGTGCTATCACTATGCACCACTGAGAAGAGTCTGGCCTCATCCATTTCCCTTCTACCTCCCTTACCCACTTACCTGAGCCCCCCTCAGTCTTCTTTTCCCCACGCTGAATAGACCCAGGTTACTCAGCCTTTCCTCACATGGAAGATGCTCCAGACCTCTAATTTTCTTTGCGACCCTCCACTGGAGTCCTCCCTGTCTTTTTTTTTGAAAAGGGGAGCCCGGAACTGGACACAGTATTCTAAATGTGGCTTCACCTCACTTGGTTAGTTGGCCACACTTTTTTTAGCGCATTCCAGGATACCACTGGCATTCTTGATGACATTGATGGCTCATGGCCAACCTGTTGTCCACTGGGACACTCAGGTCCTTCTCCACAGAGATCCTCTCCAGCAGATCATTCCCCAACCTGTACTGATGCATGCAGTTATTCCTCTCCATGTGCAAGACTCTATACTTGTTCTTGTTAAACCTTATCAGTTTCCTATCTGCCTTAATTCTCCAGTCTGTCCAGGCCTTGTTGAATGATAGCACAGTTTTCCAGTGTATCAGCCGCTTCTCCAAGCTTAGTATCACCAGCAAAGGTGATCACTTGCTAAGGGCAGGTTCTATCCCTTCAAGCAGGTTGTTAGGCAGGACCAGACACCACAAGTAATAGGCTTCACTTTTATGAGCCTGCATAGGACATACAGGGGATGTGCAGGCTCTTGTTCATCACAGGTGAAAATGTATAGCTAATGGTGGTGACTGTTGAAAAACATTGTTTTATAGCTAAGAATTTACTCTAACAAATAGTATTATTGTGTGTTGTTTTGTTTTTTTTTTTTTATGTATCTGTTGTAGTTTTTATGGAAATAAATAGGAGGCATTACTTTTGGAGTGATCTAAATTTATTCAGTTAGACATGTTTTACGTGATTTTTTGTAGTGTTAAAGAAAAATAGAGGAGACAGCCAGCACAAAGGTAAAATTGTAGGCAAGACTACCACTTTTTTAAACATCACGTTTGGAGACTAGACAAGAACGTCATTTTGATGTACCATACCATGTATTCTACTACAATTCTGAATATTAAATAGCAGAAAAAGACTATAAAATATAGCTTAATTGGAAACCTGGCTTCAAAAAAAGACTAGGATAACACTGCAGTGCAAGAGAAAATGCTTAAGTCAAATGCTGGACCACAATGGACTAAGAAATCACTTCAAATTACATCATTACCTACAGCTGGCTGAAGCGAGAGTTCTTTTTTCTATTGGAAATAATTCATTTCATACATAGCCTCTTAAAGATGTGTTTGCCACCTCTTGACTATGATTCAACATTTTCACTTCATTTTCTTTTCAATCTACATTGCATCAACAGTAAAAACATTTTGAACGTAATCCTCATCTAACGTGTAATGTGATGAACAGAAAAATGAATGTAGAATGACATATTTTTTCAATAGTACCTTTCACATGTTTTCCAAAATGCTGGTAGCACAAACACAAATGCTGATAGGGAAGTAGAACAAAGTACAAATCCAAGAATTGCAGTAAATCCCTCGTCTAAAATAAATCATTTCTAACAGTGGAGCTATGGAACAACAAGAAGCACTACTGTAGACAGGACCAGCACAGAACTGTTACGACTTTGGGTCCCAAGAAGTAGCGGTGTTATGCTGAATGCAAACAATCTAGCCAGCTCCCTAGTGAGGAAAGCTAAATGGAACATATAATTCAGCATTGAAAAATAAAACAGTAATAAAGTTTGAACTAATTTTTTAGATACTTTCAGTATCTATCTAATTGAAGCAACTTGAACATGGCTGCTTTTCAGTAAGCAGGCTGACCTTTGTGATCTATTTATTAGGAGACAAATGCTCCATGGTAAGTGCATTTAAATGAACAGAGTTTAGAAATCTTTCTCCCTCTTAAAGTTTTAACCCCCTCTCACAAATGCCTGTTTACTGAGAAGAAACTGAAATCCTATGTTTAATTTATAATCCAAGTCTTAAAATTGTAACACACTACTTTTATTCTAGTAGTGTTAAAAAGCTTCATCTCCCTTTTTAAGTCGCTGTGTGAAAACAAAATAAGATGACTGAAAATCTTACATTAAGAAAGAACTTAAAAAAGAGGAGAGTGTTTAAGATACAAAGCCATATGTTTTTTAACTTTTTTTTTTCTAATATATATATATATATATATTTTTTTTTTCCAAAATGGCAAAGTAATTAAGGAAGAGTGTATTTAGACTGTAAGTGGAGACAGGTAGATCACTAAGAAAAAAATGAAAAAAGTGTTTGAAATTGTTCATATCCTGAGGAGAAGCAGGAGGTAGGGAGGGTAGGCAGAAACACTGTTAGGAAGGAAGGGCTGGAGAAAGCTAGGCACTGTAATAAGTGATCTCTTAAGCATCACAGAAAAAAGATTAAGGTCACTTTGTTCCTGGTCTAAAGTAGCTGTAGTGAACAGGAATTTAGTTCAACAGATTTGGATCAGGATTGTTTTTTGGAAAGTTTCTTTCCTGAGAAAGAAGGAAAGATGGAATAAATTCTGTAAGAAGGCAGTGTCTTCACAAGGGTTTAATTAGACTTCCAGTGTCCTCAGCTGACCCTGCAGGAGCCAGCATCAGAAAGAGAAGCATAACATTTCCCTTTCCCAAGTCATCTCTGCAATTTGTCCTTTAGATGCCAGAGTGTGATGCAGCCCTGCCAGCACTGCTCTGAGACAAGGCTCACATCATCACACACCCAGGGATGGACGAGCACTGCAGCAACACAAATGTGCCCTAGGACTGCTCTTGGAGGCAATTTCTCAAATTGCTCATCTAGTGCTGCCAATATCCTGAGGAGAAATAAATCTTGTTAGAATTACTGTGGTGAGTGGGAATCTGATTCTTAAAGAAAATATTTCTGCAGTCCAAGAATTTAGGAGAAGCCAATACATAATATCCCCGTTTCCAACAGTATTTTTGTCTGAAAAGCTGAGGAAAGAAAAAAAACAACAAACCCTAAAGTTATATTAAATTGCTTTATAAAACAAATCCAAGTAAAGATGCTGCAGAGCATAAGCATCTATATGCTACTTACATCTTCTAAGCAGATAGGATCAACTGCAACATGTCACAGACAATGTGTTCCAGCAAAGAAAAGAAAAATATATATTTGTCTGGATGTTTGTTATAATTAAATCAGCATCTCATGAGATACAGGTTAAATAGAGATTTATAATTCTGAATAGTATATTTATAAAATGAGAAAAAGAATACAGGGGAGGTACAGCAAAATAAATAAATAAATAAATAAATAAGATTCCAGGATAGCCAAGTTACGTGAAATATATTTTTAAATATCTTTCTGTATCACATTAGCAAAAATGCTGTGACTGTACAATTTCTTGTTTTCAGAGAAATGAAACAAAACAGCTTTGAAAGCAGAGAAAAAGAATCGCTTTGAGAATTATTGCCTGTGTCAGCAGCTGTTACTCAAATTTCTTACATATGGTGCCAGGAAAAAATATGCTTCTTCAGACATATTATAGTACATTGAATCATTATGTAATTTTGACAGTCTGGGAAACATTTATTTCTTCAATTCAGTAGAGTACACATATCAAAGCTGAGGGGAGTTCGAAGTTATATAAAACAAGCAAAGCTAACAGAGTAGAGACCCATATGCCAATACACAATTCCTCCCTAATCCCTCTCCAAAAACTAGTTGTGAAATCAGGCACAAAATTGTGCAAGACATACTATAAAAAACAGTCTTGAGGGACTGCAAGCGTACTATCTTCCAAGGAAACTAAAGAAGTGAGCAAAAATAAAGTTTTGTTTTTCTTTCTTTTCATTAGCAGACTGCTCCTATATGCTTCAGAGTTACCTGTGTAAAGAACATTTCCACCATTTGCAGCCGAAGCTACCACCTGTGGGGAAGGTGGATAATTTCAGAAATCTGTGATTAAAGTACTAATGAGAACCATGATGTTCAGCCATGGAACTACTCAGAAATCAACAAAAACTATGGAATAAAAATTGAAAGTACAAACAAGTAGACAATAGGTACAGGAACCAGTATGTCTTCAGGTGATACAGATACAGACCCAAAGCTGTCCTGTGCCAATTTGCTTTACTGTTTTCCCAAGGATATATGGATAATACTATTGTTTATGTAAACAAGATCTGGTTGTATTCAAGCTTAATCTTCAAAGATGTTTATAGAAATAATAAAAAAAAAAAAAAACAAAAACAAAACGTAACAAATTCAAGTAGCATTACAGAATGGGTTATACTGAAAGAAAATCAATTTACAACACCGCCAACTGCAGAAGGATATGGTAACTTTTTAGCTTATGAAATACTTAATCATCTAGGTACCTAGATACCTAGCTGACTAAGTGTCTGTAGCTGATCAGTGTCTGCAGTGACAATAACTTTTTTTCAGAACTTAAATACTCTTATTTGAAAAATAAGGATGTGCTTTGCCGAGCCTTTAGTGCAGTTGTTGAACATGATTACAGAGAAAAGAAATTAGTGGATATTAGAAGACTGTTTTTCTTTGATGTAGCTATGTAAAAAATGTACTGAAATATAATATTAATCATTAGTTAGAAATATTTTAGTAGGGCTCTAGAGCTAGCATACATACAACCCAAAACTCTTTTTGAATCCCTGAGCCTAATGTTTCTTAAAGCTAGTTAAGAGATGGCTTTTAAATATATCAAGTTATAGCAAATATGGTCACACAGATCTCTTTGGGAATTCTAGAATTTGTTAGAGCTTTCAAGTATGTTGGAGACGATGATGGGGGAGGAGGGAGGAAAAAAAAAAAATCCTAATCAATTTCAATAGATGAATTTGTCAAGTGTGCCTCAAGTTTACTGCTAAGTCTAGCATTTTAAGAATCTTTTACAATTTCCATGCTGTTAAATGAGTGTAGTATTAGAAACTAATGATACAAAATACAAATCCTATGTATCACTGCATTAATTAATTATACTTTCCAAAAATAAAATCTTGAAAGGAAATTTTTCTTTTCTGTTTTTTTTTTTCCTTCCTTTTTTTTTATTATATGAAGCAGAGTAATTAATATTGGTGTCAATGCATCTTACTCCTTTCATAACAACTTTTTAAAAGAAACATATAAGAATGCAGTGCAAAAGCATAATGATGCTTATATAACATGACTAATAAACTTTAATGGATAGGACAATAAAACATAAACGTTAAAAAGTGGTATGGATACCTATTTGCATTATATGCTTTATGGTATCACTCTAGTTTATGGCATAAATAATAAATCATGTTTATGTGCTGTTCACTAAAAAACTAATAGTTTTTAAATAAAACAGTAGCCTTTCTAAGCCATAACCAGCCACTATAGATTATCCAGTCCTTGAACGAGCAGAATGCTGCCAACCGTACAAGCATCTACTTGAATAATAAAGGAGATCAAATACACTCATTATTAAATAATGCACTGTTGTAGGACTAAGGAATTTAGTAACTATTTTAAATTTGAACAAAGTACATTATAAATATATTAGTATCTAAATACTAAAGGATTGTCATACCCTTTAGGACATAGGATACGTAAGGATTATTTTGCTTACTCAGAAATCATGCTTCCTTCAAACATTGTTAAGTCAAAACAAACTATTATATCTTTACAGGATATAAAATAGAAATATATTTACAAATGACAGATAATACAGAGTTTTACAGGTTTGAAAGCTTAATTAAGCATAAATCATAGTTTTCAGTTGTTCCAGTTCCAAATAATCTTCTCATGTTTATCTGTTTAAATGACAACCTAAGAAAGGCTCATAATACCTTGGCTGAGGATTTTCTTTGGTAACCCACTATCCTCATGTTACTCTCATTAATAATACCTATTTAGAAGATAAATATGATTCTTCAAAGCTTAACCATAAAGTCTATTCAAATAGCACATCGTTATATTCCATTACCTAATTTCATAGAATCATAGAATCACAGAATCGTAGAATGGACTGAGATGAAAAGGACCTCAAAGATCATCTAGTTTCAATCCCCCTTCTATGCAGGGTAGACAACCACTAGACCAGGCTGCCCAGAGCCACATCCAGCCAGGCCTTGAATGCCTCCAGGGACGGGGCATCCACAACCTCCTTGGGCAATCTGATTCCAGTGTGTTACCACCCTCCACGTGGAAAACTTCCTCCTAATATCTAACATAAACGTCTCCCATCTCAGTTTAAGATACATTTCCTGTACTTTCATTTTATAACATAAAGTTCCTATCTGTACACAGAACATTCTCTGCTCACTCCAACTTTGAAAATCTGCATCCTTTTACATGACAATGTAAAACATGGTCATAAAATATTAAGAATAAATGCCACTGCTTAGGGACTAATAAAAAATAGTTTAAGAAGTAAAACACATACCTTGTTAAAGAAATATAAAAAGCTGACTGTGAAAAAAATAAAATTGAAGTTGATATTTTTCATGAAGACAGAAACTGACATTTTACAAGCATAAAAATGCTATTAATGTCCACAGAAAACTATATCTATGTTTTTTTGTTGTTGTTGTTGTTTGTTTCGTTCCATTTTGTTAAAATCAGTATGATGGCTGTGCATTTGAGATGACAGATTTGAATAGGCTGACCCACTCAAGAAGAGTTTATGATGCTGCTTTTTTGACCTTTTCAGAATATTTCTGAATGTCTTTTTTCAAATTACAAATGAACTTTTAAATAAATACAGTTTTTAACCATAAATCCTTATTCCCTCCCCCAAAATAAATCAAAGCAAAAGAGTTGCCTGTAAAGCAAAATGCTCACTCTCTTAAGGTCAGTAAAAGGGAAATTAAATTCCTTTGAGCAGCTCTTTTACTGTTATCATAAGATGAAGAAAGTTCAGACATAGCTTCTAATTACAAACTTTCCTTTTTTTTTTTTTTTCCATATTTCAGAAGAACTTTTGAAAAACATTTCTTCATTTAAAAAATGTTAAAATATGTTAAAATGTTAAAAATGTTAAAAAATGTTAAAATTAAATACATGTGAATGTATCTGGAACAGAATTTCCAGCTTTGGTACTGGTTGAGTGCAGGCTTATAATTTCAGTATTGTTCAATTCAATAACAAGAACCACTAAAACGTACAATCAGCAATGTTGGGAAAGACCTCTAAGATCATCCAGTCTAACTGTCCAGCTATCACCAATATTTTTTCACTAAACCACGTCCCTTTGTACAACTTCTAAGTTTCTTGAACACGTCAAGGAGTGGTGACTCCACCACATCCCTGGGAAGCCTGTTCCAGTACCTGGCCACTTTTTTGAAGAATAATTCTTTCCTAATATCCAACCAGAACTTCCCCTGGTGCAGGGGGCAGTCTCTAGTTACTTGGGAAAAGAGACCAACCCCCACCTTGTGCCACAACCTCCTCTCAGACAGTTGCAGCAAGCAATAACTTGTCCCCTGAGTCTCCTGTTCTCCAGACTAAAAAATCCCAGTTCCATCAGCTACTCTTCTGAAGACTTATGCTCCAAACACCTCAGCGGCTTCTTCGGTCTTCTCTAGACATGCTCCATGGTGTCACTGTCTTTCTTGTAGTGAGGGGCCCAAAACTGAACACAGTAATTCAGGTGCAGCCTCACCAGAGATGAGAACAAGGGAACAATCACCTCCTTGCTCCTGCTGGCAAATCTATTCTGATATAAGCCAGGATGCCATTGGCCTTTTTGACTGCCTGGGCACACTGCTGGCTTGTGTTCAGCTGAGCATCAACAAACATCCTCAGGTCCATTCTTCCACACAGTCTTTCAGCCACTCTGGCCCAAGCCTGTAGTGTTGCCTGGAGTTGTGGCCAAAGTGCAGGACCCGGCACTTGGTCTTGCTGAACTTCATCCCACTGGCCTCAGCCCAGTAACCCAGCCTGTCCAGATCCCTCTGCGGGGCCTTCATATCTCTAGACAGATCAACTCTTCGTCCCAATTTGGTGTAATCTGCAAACTTACTGAGGATGCACTTGTGCGAGGGACAAGTCAAAAATAAAGATACAAAATAGAGCAAGCTCTAACAGAACCTCCTTGTGAACATCACTTGTGACTGGGCACCAGCTGGATTTAATACCATTCACCACTTATCTCTGGGCAAGTCCCTTCATCTAGATTGTTATGCAGCAAAGAGTGTACCTATCCAAGCCACAGGCTGTCAGCTTCCAAAGGAGAATACTGTGGGGGACACTGTCAAAGACTTTGCTGAAGTTTATGTAGGCTATGTTAACATCCTTTCCTTCCAGTCTTCTGAATAGTTCAAAGTCCTCCCTCCAGAAGTCTAAGGTAGTAGTTCTGCTGACCCCCATCGAGGGACCTTGAGAGGCTAGAAAAGTGGACGTAGGTGAACCTGATGAGGTTCAACATGGAAAAGTGCAGAGTTTTGTACTTGGGCTGGAGGAATCCCAGGCATCCGTACAGACTGGAAGGAGCGGTCCTTGAGAGCAGCCCTGTGGAGAAGGACCTGGAAATTTTGATTGATGAAAAACTTAACATGATCCAGCAGTGTGCCCTTGCAGCTTGGAAGGCAAATGGTATCCTGGGCTCCATCAAAAGAGGGGTAGCCAGCAGGGACAGGGAGGTGATTGTTCCCTCTGCTCTGCTCTTGTGAGGCCTCATCTGGAATACTGTGTCCAAGTGTGGAGCCCCCAGTACAAAAAAGACAGGGAGCTGTTGGAGAGGGTCCAGAGGATGGCCAAAAAGATGAAAAGGGAACTGGAGCACCTCCCCTATGAAGACAGGCTGAGGGAGCTGGGCTTGTTCAGCCTGGAGAAAAGAAGGCTGTGGGGTGACATCATTGCAGCATTTCAATACCTAGGGGGAGCCTACAAAGAGGAGGGGAATCAACTCTTCGACGGGTAGATAACTGCAGGATAAGGGGAAATGGTTTCAAGTTAAGGGAGGGGAGATTTAATTGGTTGTCAGGGGGAAATTCTTCACAGAGAGAGTGGTGAGGTGCTGGAACAGGCTGCTCAGAGAGGTGGTGTCCCTGGAAGTGTTCAAGGCCAGATTGGATGGGGCCCTGGGCAGCCTGGCCTAGTATTAATTGGTCTAGTATTAAATGGGGAGGTTGGTGGCCCTACATGTAGTAGGGGGGTTGGAAATTCCCGATCCATGAGGTCCCTTCCAACCCTGGCCATTCTGTGATTCTGTGATTCATCCTGACTTCACCAAGAATAGGTACGTCTACCATTTTGTGGTCAGTACACCCAAGACAGCACCCAACTTCATCTCCCATCAGTCCTTCTCTGTAAACAGTGGGTCTAGCAGGGCATCTCCCCTGTAGGTTCACTTATCAGTTGCATCAGGAAGTTATTTTCCACACACTCCAGAAACCTCTTAGACTGCTGCTTTTCCACCACATTATATTTCCAGTACATATCAGAGAAGTTGAATTTCCCCATGAGAACAAGGGCTGGCAATTGTGCAAATTCTACCAGCTACTCACAGCATGCCTCATCTGTATCTTCATCCTGTTTAGGCGGTTTCCACCAGGATGACAGCCTTGTTGGCCCTCCCCGTGATCTTTACTCATAGGGGTTCAAGCTTCTCGTTCCCAGCCCTGAGCTCAACATCAAAACTCTATCCAACACTGAGAAGCACACCACCACCTCTCCATCCTCACCTACCCCTTCTGAAGAGCTTATAGCTACCCATTGCAGCACTCTAGACATGGAACTGATCCCACCATGTTTCAATAATGGCAATTAAGTCATAGTTTGCCTGATATACTATGGCTTCCAGCTCCTCTTGTTTGTTGCCAGTGCTCTATTGGTATCAATGTACTTCATCTGAGTTCCTTGCCTCACAAGCTAAAATAGATCAATAAAGTCTTATGCTTGAGGAGTTTTAGCAAAAGTATTTTAACAAAGAAACTAAGAAACTCTTTTTTTCTTCTTTTTTTTTTTTTTTTTCATTCCCAGATGGAGTGTTGCATTAGGAACCCCCAAAGGCAGCTGAAACATATTCTTTCCTCAGCTGTGAGTAATCCCTTGCAGAGGAAATTATGTTACACAGTATTTCACAGAATGATTGAGGTTGGAAGGGACCTTTGGAGGTCCAATCCCTGCTTCAGTAGGGATGTCCAGAGCAGGATGCTCAGGCCCACATCCGGGAGGCTTCTGAAGATCCTTAAGGAGGAGATTCAGCAGTTTTTATGGGCAGTCTGTGCAAGTACTCCATCACCTGCACAGTAAAGAAGGAAGTGCTTCATGACGTTTAGACAGAATATTTTGTTATCATATTTTGATATTTTTATTTTATTTTATTTTATTTTTATTTATTTTATTTTATTATTATTTATTTATTTATTTATTTATTTTGGAGCTCCTTGTCATCCTTAGATTCAGCAGTGTAATCCACACCCAATTTGGTGCAGTGCAATTGAGAGACTTTGGCTTAATTTTAGACAGAAAATTGTTTTAAGATTCAAGAGAGAGTGTCATTTAGTCATATGCGAAAACCAATTACAAATGCTGGGAAAATAATAGCTAACAATTTCAAGAGGAAGTGCGCTACCATGAAAAGGTACAATATTTCTTAAAAGTCTGAAAAATAAATCTCCTCATTAAGACTTTTGAGAGGGAGGAAAAAGGGAGGCTTTCTCAACTTCTGCTACCATACTTTTTTCTGTATGATTTTGAACTACTTCAGTCAGATACTTCTAAATGTGTAGGTATCCAATGTTCATACAAAGAAATAGGATTTAGGATCCTTAATAACCAAAAGATTAGAAAAAGACTTAAATATTTCTCCTGCTCAACTGCACTGCACACATGCTATGCATTGTAATTTGAAATTTTCATGGTATTTAAAAACAGAGACTTGAAATCTCATCTCACTTTTCTCTAGGAAAATACAGAGACATTAACATATGTATCTGCTTAACTCAGTTTATCCATTTCATGTACAAGTAAATTATCCTCTGTGAAAATCTTGCAGATCCTCATCTGAAAATTGTTGTATAACACAAATTACTATTACTGATGACAATTGGTGCTGGCAGCATTGAGTAACCAGAATATTAAACAAAACTGTTGAGAAAGCTGTGCTACAGCATTTTCAGAAACACTAAGAATTTGCTATTTTTTAGCTCCTAAAAAATAAACAAAAAAAAAAATATTAAAGCAGGCAGTTCTGAGCGGTCTGATCACACTGGTATTTATATATATTAATAAAGGCTCTTAAAGGTTATTTGAATTGAGATGAGTTTTTTATTATTAGTATTCACTTACGAGAAGTAAAACTTTGGGAATATATTATATTGCCTAGAATACCAATAGAATAGCAACTAAGCTATTAGTATATGAATAATTT
>JAPSGF010000025.1:2503517-2526061 GCA_035772895.1 Perdix hodgsoniae
GGTTGGCAACTTTGCACATAGCGGGGGGATTGAAACTAAACAATCTTTGAGGTCTTTTCCAAACCAGGCCATTCTATGATCATACTATCTGACTTAATGTGAACAACTTTCTAATCACTAGAAAAGACCTGAAATCTGAAGATTTACATAAACAATAATTAAAATATGTATATGAAAAGTTCATTTAAAAATTCATTAACTCTTCTGCAATAAAGCCAATACATATCATCATTTTGGAATTTCCTACTTAGTTGCAATAGACCTTGGAAACAGCACTAAAGAGTGCTATTCTTTAGAGACCTAGTCATAAGAGTGAAATGTAAAAAAGTTCTAATAGCAATTATATCTTGATATAAAATATATTTTTACTTGCTGGAAATCAACAGTTAATACACTGATGCATACAAAATCATGTTCAAACAGCAAGGAATAATGTAATAAAGATGAAGAAATCAAAATCTACTGCTAACTAAAATGTGTTTTTACAAACACCATGTGTACACATTAGCATACATACAAAAACCCCTCCACACACACAGTCCACTTGCCAAAATATCTACTAGAAATGAAAAAGCTTAATTCTGCTCCTGATCATATTCTGAAGAGAGGGGACAGTGAAGCAATAGCGTATGCTTTTTTTCATCCTCAACAGGGGAAAAGGGTAGAGATTCTCATTGTATCTCTTACACTGTACATAGGAAGGCAGTACGTAATTATTTTTCTAATTAAGAAGATAAACCATTACTTTAATTGAATGCTACAAGAAAATAAAAGTATTTTGTCAAGCATAGTATGTGGAAGTTCAGGAAGTCAGTTATATTTATTCATCAGTGCTGAAAATTGAAATTCACACTGAAAATACAAGATCAGTGAGAAAAAAAGGTTCCAAAGTCTTGGATTCTGTTTGCTGTTTAACGTCAAACAACATTTCCCACCTTCTTTATGACATTTTTTCTTACTCATCAATAAGAGGTTAACAATTTACCTTCCTTTTTTCTGGAGTTGCACAGATTTTTTTGTCGTTATATGAAGGCTCTGATATTGGGAAATTATGGAAGTGCCTTATAAACAAATAAATATTAATGTGTAGTATTAAAACAAGATAGTATTTTATGATTTCTTCTTCATTGACAATCTACAGTGAGTCTAGTAGAGAAACACTAAAATGTCTCAGAAGTCAGAACATGTGATATGCGACAAAACACTGGCTGGTTTGAGCCAGCTTGCAAAAGAATTCTGTAGGCGAAGGGCCACTCTGGGTGCTGTCTTTAGCCACCCAATAGAGATAATGGCATGCAGTGATGGGACAAGTATCAATGGGCAAAAACTGGAATATAGAAAGTTCCACACTAACATAAGAAAGAACTTTACTGTGAGGGTGACAGAGCGCTGGAACAGGCTTTCCAGAGAGGCAGTGGAGTCTTCTTCTCTGGAGAGAATCAGGACCCAGCAGGACCCAGCAGGACAATTCCGTGCTCAACTTCACGTTGGAAACTTTTAGCAGGGGGTTGAAGTCAATGATCTCCAGAGGTCCCTTCCAACCTCAATGATTCTATGATTTGTAAAAGAGAGCTTTTATATGTCTTTTATAGTTCTTTTAGAAAAGAGAATAGACTATTGTGGTTATTTCATTCCATTAAAATATTTTTCTCATAGATAACATTTTTATTAAAAGAAAAACTGTAGAATATGTCAGTATGTTTCCTTTTGTGCTTAGTTACATAAGGAAATACCGATTTCTGATGAAGTACTCTTCATACACTCATCAAATTTCATCTCTTGAAACTGTAGTAGAATCCTCTAATTTGAACTCAAATTTCCACAAAGCAATCCAACAGATCAGTATTAATATTCCTTCTATTGTTAATTATCAATTGTTGACCCCACTAGAAGTTGGTTGACTCCAAAAAAAAAAAAAAAAAGAAGCTAAAATATACAGCTTAGCTCTTTGCCTTTGTAGTCATTTGTCAACAGTTAACCTAAAGGTGATTTATGGTGCTAAAACTTTGCACAAAACCAGACAATGATCAAGCCAGTTCCTGAATGACTAAACAATCTCTCAATCTTTTGTACAGTGACACTGCAACTTGGCAGTTTTAAAAATGTACAAATCTTATATACTTTCTTAGTTCAAGTCTAGTATTAAAGGTGCTGGAGCTGTTCATTTAGATTTCAGTCATACTGTTATGAGGAAAACATATTTTATGAGCCATTCTCTCTCATTTCAAATTCAGTCTCTCTACACAGTAATTCAGCTGATTCACCAACTTATTTCTCCTTTAGTGTTCCCTAATTTCCCTAATAAAGTTTTTTAAAGTAATATTTTGTGATTGCATTGAATGGTTATATAGAAATCTAATAAATACAGTGATTATGTATTACAGTGTTGGTGTTAATTCAGAAATACTCCACTTAAAACAACCTCCTGGTTGCCATTTAGATTTTTGAACTGAAAAATGAATAGGAAGATGACAGATAGATGTGGTGAAATAAAATGATTTGTTCTTGCCATATTAAGACTAAAGAGGAAATATAAGGATTAATAAAATTAATGAATCAGACACCAAAAAACAAAGTAAATGTGTTTCACTTTCCATCTCCTTGTGTAGAATGTTCCTATAATTGGAATACTCTTAATTACAGGTTTGGATGCTTACTTGTAAGTGTGGATAATAAAGACAAAAAAAACCAAAAAACAAAGAAACAAACAAAAAATGTTTTCCTATATTTTCTACCTTATTTTAGAAAGTACTTTAGAAGTTATTATAAAGAATTATTTCATTGATATTGTGCACATGAAATTGGCAATAGAAACCAAGTTAAGCTATTTCCAAATTGTAAAACAAAACAAAACAAAACAAACAAACAATAACAACAACAACAAAAAAAAAGAAAAAAAAGAAAAAAACAAGAAACAGAATAACAGAATTGCAGGAGTTGGAAGGGACCTCTGGAGATCATCTAGTCCAATTCCCTGCTATAGCAGATTCCCTACAGTAGGTTTCACAGGAAAATGTCCAGGAAGATTTTAAATGTCTCTACAGGAAAATCTGTCTCTCTGGGCAACCTGTTCCTGTGCTCTGTCACCCACAGAGTAAGGAAGATCTTCCTTGTGTTCAGATGGAACTTCCTGGATTCCAGTTTGTGCCCACTGCCTCTTGTTCTATTGCTGGGTACTGCTGTAAAGAGCCTGGTCACATCCATGTGTCTCCTGATTATTAGATAAGAACCTATAAGATTGGCAAGAGTAAAAAATCATTCAAAAATCATTGTTGAAATATGATTTTAACTTACTTACAACATTAAACAGATTGTTTAGTTTTAGAAACTGTAACTTGCACAACTATTAAAACTCTGAAGTGCTTCTATCACAGAAATAATGTAATATCTCACAAATGAGGGAATTTCACTTTGCTTGACTGTATCATAACTGAACATATTGGGGATAAAAACCATTTATCCTACCTGCTTGCATGTTGGTTAGCATTAATTCTAGTGGTTACTATGTCATTTTAGAGGTAGTTTTCTTAAAATACCCAATACTGTCCAAACTAATCCTGAATTTTACTGGCTTTCTTCTGAATACATCTCTTCCTCATGTTTTCTACTTCTGTAATGTCTTCCAAAAAACTTCACTGTAAGGTGATGAAAGTCCTTACTGGGAAACATACCCAAAGATCAGAGAGACAAGATCAGAGAAGATGCTGCAGTCTTGAGATCAGAGACAGATGATGCAAAAGCAGAATTATTAGCTCATGCTTGTTATTTTAGTAAAACTTTATGGTGCAAAGCAAATAATATTTTTGAAATGATATGACCCTGTTTTATTTTTTCAAAAGTGATTAGTTGCTGTTTCCAGTGATTTCTAGCCACTGACAAAGAAAGCTAGAATTATGTTATTAAAGTAAAGTACTTGCACATTAAAGCCATATAGATTGATAGGATGTGTTTAATTCATTCTTTCACGTGGAGTTAAGCTTTTATGAGAGAAGGAAAGAGGAATAGAAAGAATAGGGCATTTCTGACTAATAAATGAAGAAAATATTGAGAAACTGCAAGCTAAAATAAAAGATGGGCATTGGAAGGATGATATTGTTTTAGTTATTTTAAGAAATGATAAATCCGCAAACTAGCTTCATCCCATTAAAAACTCTACACAAAGCAAACATGCAAAGATTCATTTATTCTAGGCAAACTTACTAATTTAAGTGGAGATTCCAGCAACTATTCTCATGCACTTAAATGCTTAGTTTTGGTGTGACACTTTTTTGTATTTCTTTTAAAGTGTCCTGATGATGCTATTTTTCTATAATATGGAAATAATTTTTTTGTTTAAATCTTAGGTTTACATAATGATGTTTCACTTGATAGAAAAGGGAAGAGAAAGACATCTCAAGTTTATTTTACCTAGAAAAAGTTTAGCCATGGTGATTTACCAGTTTCTTAAAAATAAACCAAATTAAAACAAACAAACAACAAACAACAAACCAAGAAAGACAAAACAAAGCAATCAAACAAAAAACACCAAACCATAACAACCTGACTCACATCAGCTCTACGCTATCTCATCTAAGCAAATGTTTAATACAACGTAGGAAAAAACATGCTATCATTAAAGCCTGAGCTGTTAAATATTCTTTTAGGACTCACAGGAATACTTGCGCTATGATAACAGAACTTTGCTCAATATTTACTTTTTTATTAAATGCAATTTCAGCGTTATAAGCTGGATATGAAACTGTATCTGGTCTCCAAAAATGTAGTTTCTCCTCCTCCTCCACCTGCTTTTTTATTACATGGAAGTCAGTTTACTTTTGCACTTACTGTTAACCTTTATCTATCTAATTTTTTATGTCTTGTGCTCTTGAGATCAACGCTATCATTGAGTGAGGTTCCAATCTGGTGTAACACATCAGCTGCCAGAGTGTTTAGCTTTAGTGGAGTAGGATCTTTGTGTTGTAAACAGAAACTGCTCAGTGTCAGCAGTTTGTAAGTACAACTGCAAGAGAAATGAAGTCTAACATTAATGGTCAGTTTTTGGCACATCACACGTTAATTTCAATGATCCATGCTATGTATCTTTTTTTAGAGAACTTTGGAGCAGTTAAAAAGTTCTGTTATTCCAGATGAGATAGGATAAGCTGCTATTTAATTTAATTTTTGCTCTTGTATCTCACATTACTGATGCTTCAATACTTGATGGGTGCCCTGTCTTCTATCACCAAAATTAATTCAATAATTACTGTGTCAGAAGAACCAGTTCAAACTAGCAAACGCAATTGATCACAAATTTTAAAAATGTAGTAAGAAATGGGATGGAAATCTACCTCATAATAGAATCATGAAAATAGTGTTCAAAAGGATCTCCCAGTCCAGAAACTACACTACATAGAACACACTCTGATTTTTGAGTCTTTTTTTGAATTTAACTTTTCCACCTGTACTAACCTTCCTAATGAGACAAGATAACATGAACCACTCATATGGAGAAAAAATATTATCTTCCTTATTGTGATAGTCCACAGACAAATGCATATGCACATAAGCAATGAATATACTGACTGCAACATGTGAGGTTTTTAGCTAGCTAGATCTGGAACTTTGGTATTTGGTTTTCTGTTCTTGCAATAATCTGAACACATGAGACTTCCTTATCGATTTCACATTCTTTTTGTTCCTCACACATCGTTTTTTTTTAACAGAGCTTATTCTCATATGCAGAAAAAAACCCCAACAACTTCAGACAAGTAATTAACCTCATTCTTTCCACAGACATTATTTGTTTCACTGCAGAAATCCATAGGCTATCTTGGCAGCCTGTCATTAATGTCAGTTAAGCACCTTGTTTAAAAAACCTACACAGTTTTGTTTTTTCCTACATAAAGCAGATCACAAATAACATACAATGCTAGACGTGTATAAATTCAGCATGTGGCAAATATTTGAAAGGATCTGCCTTAAAACTTCTGAGGTTGTTCAAATGATGTATGGAAACATAAGCTATGTCTTGAAAGTTCCTAGATTTTTTTTTCTATTGTTGTTTTTAACATTCTTTTTCATCTTTTATGACTGAAATTCTCGTGTTATATGTACATCACATCCTACTACACTACATACATGTAGAAAAAAAGAGGTATGAAAGAACAATGAAGGATGAATGAGAGAGAGTTAGTGATAATGCTATTGGTCACAACGAACACTCATTTAATAAAAGAATGCAAGAGAATAACTATTTCAAAGCAGTAGGCTATTAATTTTCTTAATGTCTATCAAAATTCATTTTTAAGTTTCCTGCTAGGATTTGTTCCACAATCATAGAATCAGAATGGTTTGGGTTGGAAGGGACCTCAAGGAACATGATGCTCCAACTCCCCTGCCACATAACAAGGCTGCCAACTTCCACATTTAATACTAAACCAAGCTGCCCAGGCCCCCATCCAACCTGGCCTTGAACACCTCCAGGGACAGAGCATCCTCAACCACTCTGGGTAATATGGCATATTTTGTGAGGAACCAAACCTACTGTTCTATTGTAAAAAAAACAAAACAAAACAAAACAAAACAAACTTTATTTTTTTGTTTATTAAAAAGAATAAATAAATAAATTTCACCCAAACAGTAGGTGAGACTTCAAAGACAGCTTTGACAAATGTGCAACGTGCTCCTATCCTATAAGTAGTTTATTTTCTACCTCAGAACTTATTCAGCATTCTACTGGACAACATTCTCCTTTCTTCTCACATATTTAGTTTAATAGCAGAAACAAAGCAGAAGCTCATGTTTGTTCATTATTATTACAGCGACTCCACAGACCTTTACAATTGCTGCACTCCTCAGCAGAATTCCTGATCCTGTGTGACTCACACTCAATTCTGGAAGTGTTAATTAATTTATGATGGGATTAAATATTCACATTGTTGAATTGACTGTGCATTATGAAGCTTAAAATCACCATATACAGCTATCTAATTCATCATCTACCCAATGTCTCACTTGTATAAATCTTCCAGGAATAACTGTATTTTCTCTAGAAAATGGAAATCTGTGACTGACAGGGAAATGTTTAAGTGATAGTTTACAGATACACAGTAGGGCTACATCTGACATCTGCCTGTCTAGAAAGCTTCGAAGCCTCAGTCATCATGCTTTCCTGGAGGCATTTTGCTTATAATTACCTCTGTCAAAGATTAGATAAATACTTCAAGACTACTCCCCCCCCCCCCCCCAGCCCCCCCCCCCCCCCCACACACACACACCTTTAAAAACTATAATTGTTAAGATATGTTGATATCATTTATAATTATCAAATATCTATGTATTTACAGTCTTGACTACATATATAAACTTCCTGAAAACTAAAATGCCAGCTTAGTTGTAAGAATCCTTATTTGCCAGTTTTTCAAGTTTAAAATAATGGTGGCTATAGCAGTGTCTGCACAACAGAGGATAGCAGAAAAGTGAGGATCACAGGAAAGATTTTTAAAATAGCTTTTATATTACACTACTTTGAACTACTATTCTTTACTCAAAACAGCATCATATCAATGATCAGACTTTGTTTGTAACATTATATTACTAGATATTTAACCAGATATTTTTATTTTATATTCACTATTGAAAATAAAATGATTCTGAAGACATGGTTAATAATGAATTGGTTTTTTTTTTTTAATGTAACCTAACTCATATTAAAAAGCATTACAATTATGCAAAGCAGTGGTCTCTAAATCGTTTAAGTCACTTAAGTCGCTGCTGAAATCATCTTCTATGCAAGTAATACATACTGGATGAATTTGCTCTAGAATGCACACGTTCTTAACATTTGTATCCTCCTCTGCCTCATCTTTTCCAGAGAACACTATAAGTTACTGTTGGAAGAGGTTTTTCAATTGTCCAGCCTAAGATATTACCAGCAAGAAGCTGTCCTGTCATATTTCCAAAACAAAACCATGCTTGCGTACACTGTCTGTTTTCAGAGACACAACAGATTGAAAGCGGGAGGCACCATAATAGTGTAGGAAATGGTATATTTCAGCCTATAAAGATGCAGTCTGCCACAAAGATACAGTGGAAAACATAAGAATTCTCAGTAACAATGGTTAACGTTATTTTTTTATTTTTTTTTAATCCTTGGAATTTTGGTTCATTTTGAAAAAACAATAAAAAAAGTGAAGATTGCTTTTTCCATCCACCACTTAGCTAAATACAGTAATTCATACAAAGTTTATGCTCTAGCCATAATACTACTCACAAATACCGTAAATATGGAAAGACCCTTTTGTCACATGCTGCATGTCAAATCTCCTGAATGTTTTTTAAATGAAGTTGTAGCTTGTTAATTAATGAAGACTGAATGACTTAAAAAATAAAACCTTCATGACTTCAAATAAGAATAGGAAAATACAAAAATCCAGAAATTGTAGTTCAGGATGAATAAACCACCTACATTTAATCACAGTATTGCAACATCACTGGAAGCAAGGGACTAAAAAGCAAGTAGGTTGTTTCATATTACAGTTTGAATGAGACTTAGAGAAAGTGATAGCATTTCCTATAGTTTCCTGAATTAGGGTTTTCGTGCCATAACTGCTGTTCTGCTCTGTGCAAGAATGCTGAGCCTTTAGTCTTCTACAGAGCATTATCCACTTGTTTACTTCCCACTCTACTGTCTTAAAATAAAGATGCACAAGCTGGATAGCTACCATATACCCCACATATGACACTCGTTGTCTTATCTAAATCACTTTATGTCAAGTATGAGACGCAGCAGGGACCCCCTTGGCCAGAACACCTTGACTTATCAGGCAGTGCTGCAATGGTGAGACCAGCATCTAAAAAAATGCTGACCTTTAGACAAAGATATATATATGCAGTCAGAATGATTTTGAGAGTCTGAAGAATGCCCCAGAAATATCTGGATTATAATTTATTATTTTGTACATGCAGTTGTATCTTTCAATTGGTAATGAAAGTATATAGCTCTCACAATTAATCTGACTGGCATTATTATTCTGAATATAAGCATGTTAGAAGAAAGGAGAAAAAGAAAAAACAAAACAAAACAAAAACCTCTGAACTCTTCTATTTTTGCTGATTTTGTTTCATTTGGCCTTTGCCAGATTCCTTCATGCAGTGAAAATCCACAAGATTTAAAGATGTGTAGGAGCATTTTTCTCATAAAGAATGGGAAAGTAAAGCTTAGAATTACCACTCTAGACAAACCGTACATTATTACATACACTGATGGCTTATTGGTCTAATTAACAACTAGGTATTTTCTCTCTGGTGAACAATTAGAGAAGGTAAGAGTCCTTATTTTTCATTCACTTCCTGCTGAAGACTCCCTGTGACCAAAAAGCCTGCTGCTGGGACCTGTGCAGTTTTAGAATGAACCCCTAAAGTTAAATAAACATTCTCACAAAAATAAACAAAAATTTGCTTTGTTAAGGAAAACTGTTAATGGTGATAAAACTGAATAGGTTTTCAAAAGCAAAAGACAATGTCTCAGGCTAGACAACTGTTCTGGTATAACACTCCTTGAATAATGAACAGACTTGAGACGAGAAGTTCCTTGGGCCCAGAAACAAACATGCACTCTATTTTGGCACCTGAGAGACAAACATAAAAATCAGCAACTGCAATGAGCACAAGTGGAGTATTTACTGACATCATCCCGTACATCTAATTCTTATCTGAGGCATTTTTTCCACTTTAAAGTGGCAAATGAATCAAACTAATGTTGTGAGCTAAAAAGGGACAGAATGCAAGGATACTATAAAAGAAATATTACTGCAGAGAGTGAAGCAGCCAGAATTCTGCCAAGGGAAATGTGATGCATCCTCAGTGCCACCACCATCCTCGAACCAGTGCCTGCTTGAAGGCACTGTCTCCACTGAGTGTGACAAGGTGGCCTAAGAGAATAATGCAACCTGGAAATCAGGAAGCTGAACCTATCACTATTACACTTCATCACTGTTTCAGAAAAGATTTTAAGAAGGATGAGGATTCAAAATTATTTCATGTAATCCTGAACCTGTAGAATTTGTTAATGGCTTTTCTACCTTGCATGACATACAGCCTAGGGTAAAATATAAAAATATAGAATTCAGAGGACAGAAGAATCACAGATGACATATTAATTGTAACAGTATAAATATATATGCCCGATTAAAATTAAAACCATGTAATTCTAATAAGTATCAAATTTGTAGATTTAAGGTACATGGAAAAAAATGTAATAAATTAATAAAAATAAATAAAATAGCAGTGGAACAAAGTTATTAAAGTTTCCTTAATCCTGTCACCTTGTGTGCTTATATTACAATGTCAGCCTTATATACCATGAGCACATTTCTTCCTTCCCAATATTTTCTCCAATAAGCATGGTCCTTTTCTTAAATGGTACAGTACCAATAGAATTGGTACGATCAATGTACAACTCCCAGTAAATACGTTCTGATCTCGTTTTACTTTCTATCTTACCACTCAGCATGCAGGTCCCAATTCTACTTACTCATATACTGAATTGAATGCAAAGGATTTAATTTCCTTATAAGTTTGAATATAATTTTATTAGTGCCCTACCAAAGGTTTTAATTAACCTTTCACCTTTCAAGCCACAATATTTGTCTGCGATCTCCCAGGCAAATTCTTTTTCTTTTTTTTTCTATCCCTCTGCTCGAAACTTTAGATAAGCAATAAAGATCTGCTTGTTTTAGTGAAGAGGTAACAGAAAAAATCTGTTTTCAGATTAACTGTTCTCAAATGTATCTTAATTAAATGGAATTGTCTTTAAAAAGATATGCAGATGGAATAATCAGCTGAAAGCCTTATCTTACTCCACATGTAACTTACATAAATTCAAGAACTGAGTTTAGTCATTTGAATGTATTATGTAGTACCCCTCATTAAAGTTAGGACTTTAACAAATACATTCCCAGAAATACTCAAATTATATTTAAAATGAAAATACTTAAGTGTAGAAAAAAATCACAGAATCATAAAATATCCTGAGGTGAAAGGGACTCATAAGGATCATCAAGTCAAACTCCTGGCTCCACACAGCACCACCCAAAATCAAACCCTATGTCTAAGAGCACTCCTTGAACTCTGGCACTCAGGGCTGTGCCCACAGCCTTGGGCAGCCTGTTCCATGCCCACCACCCTCTGGTGCAGACCCTTTCCCTCACCCCCACCCACCTCTCCCCTGACACAGCTCCACCGTTCCCTCAGGCCCTGTTGCTGTCACACAGAGCAGAGCTCAGTGCTGCCCCTCACTCTTCCCTGCTCCAGGCTGAACAAATCAGAGTACTTCACTTGCTTTTCACATGCCTTGCCCTTCAGACCTTTCCCCATCTTTGTAGCCTTCTTTTGGACACTCTCTGATTGTTTTATGTTCTTTTTATACTGTGGTGCCCTAAAGTGCACACATTATACAAGGTGAGGCTGCACCAGTGTAAAGAAGGACAATCACTTCCCTCGACCATCTGGCAATGCTGTGTTTGATGCAGCCCAGATATGGTTGGCCTTCCTGGCTGCCTGTACTGTCAATTCACGTTCAACTTGCTGTCAATCAAGACCCCCATAAGCCTTTCAGCAGGGCTGCTCTCATTCCCCAGTCTGTACGTATAGCCAGGGTTGCCCCTTCTCAGCTGCAGAAATTGACGCTTCTTAAACTTCAGGCAGTGATTGCCCAGCTCTCTAATTTGTCTAGAGAGGCTCTTCATCCTTGATGGAGTCACTAGTTCTCTCCAATTTTGTATCATCAGCAAACTTGCTCAAAATACCTTCTAGACTTACATCTACCTGTTTATGAATACGTTACAGATAACTGGCCCTAAAATATAGCCCTGGGAAACCCCACTAGTGACTGGCCACCAGCCTGATCTAATCTCATTTACTATAACCCTTTAAGCCTGACTCATCAGCCAATTGCACACCCATTGCATTGTGTTTTTGTCTAGCCATATCCTGGACATTTTCTCCAGAAGGATACTGTGAGAAAAAGAATTAAAAGCTTTACTGAAATCCAAAAGGATAACATCAATTGGCTTCCCTTTGTCAACTAGATGAGTGACTTTGTCATAAAAGGAAATTAAGTTATCTAAACAGGAAGAATATCTTCCTAGTGCTGAACAGTTCTGCAGTTTATTACAAAAGATAATAACTGCAAATTCAGGATTTGTTGGAGTTATCAACCCATTCCAAGAGACCATAGATAAGAATCTCTATCAAAACTCAAAAACGTTGAGAGTGAAGAGTTCTCTATGGAAAGGCATTCTCCACACTTTGGTGATAGAATAGTTTTTGCTTACTGGAAAAAGAATTGTTCCTAAAGTAAATTTCTTTTTATTTATTTATTGTTGCAGCAGCATTAGTTTAAATGAACAATCTCAAAATGTGGTATTCAAGATCATCTGTGAGTAGTGGCACTGAAAATCTAATGCCAGTTGGTCCTAGAATGTTGTCTATCTATTGCTGCTGTAGTGATTTGAGCACATATGATTATTTAGAAGTTTCATTTTGAAACTTTTATATGAGTGTTATGCAGCAACGTATTGCAGTACACTTCATGCTACGTGTCCTTCATTTGCATTCCAGTAGGAAGACCTTGCACTTACTGGGACTGAGAATTTTCTCTGATCATGTGCTGAATGGCTACAAAGCCTTGGGATCTAAGCACCTTATTATTCTTTCCCAGAGCACTGAATGAAAAGGGTAACTGAATGCACATTTCCATTAAAAGATAAGGTTTTGTATTTGATTTTTCATTTACACTCACTGTGAAATAAATGATTAAGTAAATATATTTTATAAAAACTTGTTTTTTTCCTAAGGAATGACAAACAGAACAATACAGGCAAACTGCAGTCAAAAGCAAAGATGTTAGCAAAGCTACTTCTACTATGCAAAACAAATAATGAATACCCCTTTGAAAGCATTTAAGCAAATCTTTGGCATTAGAGTACTGTATTAAGAATCTCCATGTTTTAAACAACACTGGAAGTATCATGAATATGTGAGGGCTACTCTGAAAGTAATGACTCACTATTTTATTATGTTGACCCATGACGTCAGAGGCGGTTGGTGGTGTGGCAGTAGGGGTTGAACCTTCCCACCAATATCCCATTACATGCTATTAGCATGTGACAGATGACAGCAGAGAGGAAGCCTGACACAATGGGTCTGACACAGAAGTGCAGATGAAATGTGTCACTGAATTCCTCCATATGGGAAAAAAAAAAAAAAAAAAACAAAAAAAAACACCTGTACATATTGACATTAATCAATGCTTGCTGAGTGCTTTAGAAGACCAAACAGTGGATGTGAGCACAGTGAGCGGTGGGTGGTTTATTTCAGCAGTGGTGACAGCAACAGTGATATGCAAGACAAGCCAAGGCCATGCACAGTTTTCACATAATGAAATTAAAACTGTTTTGATCAGCTCATTTGCAAAAATCAGCCAGTGGTGTTGACTATGTTAAAAAACAGTGTTTTGTTACTGAGAATTTGCTCTATCAATGATTTTGTGTTCTCTGTATCTGCTGTAGTTTCCGTAGAAAAAAATTGGAGGGATTACTTTTGAAGCAACTTGCATATCTTCAAATACAAATACATACATGCATCTATGCATGAAGGAGAAAGGTTAAAGTTACTAGGTAAATATTTAGAAGCATATTTTCTAGAATTTTTTTCCAACAATTCCAGAAATTGTTCATTCCTGTTGCACCAGGAAAAGTAACAATAACTCAATTCTGCTTTCTGAATGGGTAAGCAGAGCTTACAGAGCCAACAGAGCCAGTATAAGACTACAGAATAACAAACACATTAAGAACTCGAAAGGGGGTCAGTGGTAGCTTTTATGTGCAACTGAAAAGCGGTAGTTTCCTGAATTTTCCCTTCCGATGTGCAAAACATTTCTTTCTGAACAGACAAATAGAATTTTATATTTCTTTCTAAATATCTATAAAATGCTATCTATAGCATTACTTATCCCTTCTGCACCATCCCTCTGTCTTCTTCCTCAAGTCCTGATTAAAGCTGGCCTAGGTATACAACAGAAATAATTTGTATTTTTCCTAACAGCATATGACTTGCAACATGTCTCCCTGCAGTTCTTCACATATCTTTATCAAAGCACTGTCCCATCAGTTATCCTAAATTTTTTCAGGAAGGTAAGACACAGCAAATCCAAGAGATACAGTGTTGTTGTCTTGTTTGATAGACATATTATTTGTTGAAATACTGAAGTTGAATACTGAATTGTTGAATACTGTGAATACTGAGGCAAAAGAATACATGGGCCCAAACACTTAGCTGAGCTGCTCACAGTTATGTCCACTAAATATAAAATCCAGACAATACACATACACATTTCAGGACAGCAAAACAAAGAAAACAAACAAACAAACAAAACCACAAACTTGACCCCTCCCCCAAAAAAGCATGCCATGAAAATGTAATTGAAAATGCATTAGTTCTTTTGTTCATTCAAGGAATGTCTGTCACTTTACTAGCCCTACACTTTAA
Source organism: Perdix hodgsoniae (assembly GCA_035772895.1). Taxonomy (NCBI): domain Eukaryota; kingdom Metazoa; phylum Chordata; class Aves; order Galliformes; family Phasianidae; genus Perdix; species Perdix hodgsoniae. Next base: position 2,518,047 of record JAPSGF010000025.1, read on the forward strand.
TATGTACACTTTGGCCTTAGAAGCCATCAAACTTAAACACAGATATTCAGCATCACAGAAGTAATTTTGTCTGTGTAGTTTACTATTCTCTGTTGTTGAATCTTTCCAGTTCACCTTATTTTTGAGAGCTGAAAGATTTGTTAAGCAAGGAAAACATACATAACTGTCTATTATTTGTTCTTTTCAATACCTATTGTAAATAAATGAAAATGTAATAATAATAATAATAATAATAATAATAATAATAATAATAATAATAATAATAAAAGCACCACAATTATTATAATTTTCCTTTTGAGACTACTTTTCAAAAAGTTCATTCATTTACTTTTATATACAATCCTCTAATTAAATGTCATTATACAAGTCCATTAAATGCTTCCCTTTGGGAGCATTTTAATGCTATGGCAGCAGGTATATATATAAAACTGAATCCAAAGCAGCTAGACCAAAAAACAATCTTATCTCTTTGTATGCTGCAAAGCATTTTAAATCGCTTATGTCAAGATTAGCATGCAAGGATGAAAAAATAAATGCCAAAATAATGCAAAGGTCATGTTTACATGTTACAAAGATTTCCTGCAGGCTGACAAATGTAATTTCCAGTTTTTATTATCAGGATATCATTGAAAAAGTTGAAAGTATGCCCTACAGATAACAAAGTTGAGCCCCAAAGCAAGTGGATAAAATCCATAGTGTAGCTTCAGAAGGGCCAAACTGGCTCACATTGGCTATATTCACACAAGAAGTCTCCCCCAGACAGCAGTTAAAACCTTTTGTCAAGCACATCATTCATTACAGACTATCCCTTCACTCCTTTAATTCTCTTCCTTATACACTGTGTGCATATAAATATGCTGGCATGTGTCTATAAATAGATGCATATGTATTTATGGACATATTTACATGTGAACAGTACATCTTGCAATAAATGAAAATAGGAGCCCCCCTCACTGTTCAGTAATGATTAGCTTTCTAAGTGAGGTCTAAATTTAGTACTCAGAGGTTATATCATAATCTTTCCTGCATTAAAAGGCTGAACTAAAATCATGGAGCAAATCTTGATGTCTGATCATCAACTTTCCACCCTTTGCAATTAAACACCTCCAGACCTAATGGGTCAGTCACACCACCTATGGAACTACCAGAGCCAGGATTAGCAGCCAGTGCTAATTTGACAGATGGCAACACTAAATAAGCAACCAAGATGCAATTAGCATTAGTTTTTCTCTATAGAGATATTGTGTGCATAACATTATTTTCAGTGTTACAAATAGTTTGACTTGCCAAATTGGCTTGAAAACATTGTGCCTGGAAGATATAAAATATATATCTATATCTCTAACTCCACCAATGTAAGACTACATTTGCCATTAGAATTGGCCAAAAAAATTCTAGCTATAAAATAAACATTACTATAAAATATGATTTTATAAGGAATAAACTCACTAGTTACTAAGAGCATCTTCAACTCAAAAAGATACCTCAATTCCTACATGCCCTGTATGAGGTGATAAAGATGATTTCTAAGCATTATCTAACTGACATACCAATGCAAAACCCTATCTGAATGAATCATAAAAACCTATTTCATTTTTTTTGCAGTACAGATCACTGTAGCACTTTAATATAAATGTGATTCACTCCTTATTCTCAGGCTCCACTCACATCAGCTGTTATTATATTGTGGCATTACTGGACATACTGTTATAAAAGTTTCGAGTCAGGGGAAAAAAAAAAAAAAAGATGAAAATCATAAGATAGTATCAGTTTAACAGAATGACAGTATTTCAACTTTTTTTGCAGCACTGAAGGAGGTAAAGTTTGACAGAAACTAGTATGCACTGATTCCTATGCCAGGTATATGTGTATTTATATAAACAATTTCTGCATGTTTAAGTTCAATATATACTTTCTCTTTTTGTGTGGCTCACCTAGTTTTGCTACAGCCCCTACACACAGCAAGCAACTCTGTGATGTTATAACCACTGAAAGACTTAATACAATGGTGCCTGGAACAAATAACTTATAGTCTTTCTTTGAAGCACTATGCAAGCTCATACATTTTCTACCAGTTAGATTAGACCTTGTATTGACAGCTGCAAGCTGAAAGTTATGTCTGCCCTCACTTCTCCAGCTATGTGTGTGCACCAGTTCCTTGGTAATAAGAACTCTGTCTTGATGTTCTGAATTTTCAGGTTCTGAATCAGCTTCTCATCAAAAGAAAAATGGGGATAATAAATTAAAGATGAGAGTACTGCAAACAGTCGTGAATAAGGATTAAAGTTATTTCTTTGCTTCTGAAGTAAAAAGAGCTACTACTATCTTCAGACTACTTTTTCTAAAAATATCAACTCCTCTAGGCAATAAAACCTCATGATTCAACTGCAATCTACTCATTGTAGAAACTAGTTTGGTCCACTGACTACTAGTCTTTTAATACGTGCATTTACTTGCATACAGCTAGCTTTCATTGTTTTGTTGTTTTTTTTTTTTTCATATTTCCTTTGCAATTTCTTCTTCTTAGTGTTGGCACAGGCAGCAAAGGCACAGAACTGAGAAAAAAGGAGTTGCTGAGGGAAAAAAAAAAAGAAAAAAAAAGCGAGTACTGGACTGTTTCACCCCATCAAGCAGATCAGATCTGAAATGGAAACCAGACATTATAGTGTGGCTTAGGTTGGAAGCAAAAGTAAATCCCCAGTCATCCCCAACCCCTGCCATGGCCAGGGCTGCCACCCCACCAGCTCAGGCTGCCCAGGGCCCCATCCAACCTGGCCTTGAGCACCTCCAGGGATGGGGCACCATGGTTTCTCTGGGCAGCTGTGCCAGGGGCCTTGTGGCCCTTCAAGTAAGAATCTTTGTCTATAATCTAACCTAAATCTCCCCTCTTTTATTTTTAAACCATTCCTCCTTGTCTCACCATTATTTTAATCCACAGGCTCTCCAACCATGTGTTTCTCTGGCTCATGACTGTTTCTCAGAGGCAGCAATTTGCATTCTATTTTCCTCTTAAGATAGAGGGTAGTTTCTCAGCCCCTCTTGCCCTGGATATCCCTTCCAAAGAGCTTGTAGACCTCAGCCATGTATTCCAGTTGTGCAACCTGTCCTACTATGTTTCTGTGATAGCAATTAGGTCATAGTTTTCTAATTCCACCAGTTTCCATCTCTTCCTACTTATTTCCTATGATGTGTGGATTGGTGTGGAGGCAATTCAGCTTGACTATCGACCATGTTCCTGATCTACTCAAATTGTTGCAAGAACCACAATGAACATTGTTTTTCTTACTCGGACTTTTAATTGAACTTCTCAACTAAGGCTTCAAAACTAAATACCTCATAATATCATTCTGAAGGTATATGAAGCTCTCTGCATTAAAATAAGAAAAAAACTTATGATGTGGAAAATAATAATAATAATAATAATTAGAAAAATTACTAAATCTAATCTCTGCTACCTTCTTCACAATCCTTGACAGAAATAACAGTTCTTGTTCTCTAATCCTTCTTTAGATTGTTCTATATATTCTACCAGTATTAAAGCCTAAAAAGTGATAGTAGAGCTGAATATTCTGATTTCAGCTATGAGAGCATTAAGCATCAGAAGAAAGTTATTTAATTTGTCTAGATATTTCTATAACAGTAAGAGCAGATAGAACACATAAATTCTGCCTGATGGCATCAACTCAGCCTCTTTTTTTTTTTTTTTTTTTTTTTTTCAGATAGTATATAGTGTAAGAATATGAAGGAACAAAGGAAGAAAAAGGAACTATTACACTGCTGTGGAATTTATTATTTATTTTACTAATTTCTGATAAAAATACTAAATATATATTTATCTCAAGAACATAAACAATTCTGTTTGAAATTTGATTGTAAGTGGGCATCCAAAACTATTTCAAAGTAATCTTTAACAGTAAGCATAAAACACTCTGAGATGAAGATTTTGTTTTCTACCAGTAACCACCTTGATCATACAATTGAAAGGTTACATGAAACAAATTTATATCCGAAATGTTGATATAAAACAATAAGCCAGAGACTTCTGTGTACTCTCCTACTGATACCTGCTTACTCCAGTGGATCTCCTCAAAATGATAAGACTTTTTAATCTTGTCATAACAGTATTCAGGATCACAAGCTAATCGTTATTTTTTTTTATAATCTCTCTTCTCTCAACCCATAAGAGCACTGATAGTTGGAAATTAAGTGCGTGCTACAAAAGTAGATTAGAAAAAGTAGATTAGAAAAATTTCTTATTAGTTTTAAAAATATATGCTTAGATAAAACATTAACACAGGTTGAAACGATGAACAAATTTTAAAGAATGACTGATTATCTAAGTGAAACATTTATCTATAACTTTTAGAAAGTTCCATATCAGATATTTGAAGTTTTCTTTGTCTAAAGAGTGAGAGCTATGGAATAACTGACAAGTGCCATTTTCATGGCTACTATTATGCACTTCAAAATATTAATCTAAGCATAAATATTCCCCCTAAGTAGCGTAATGTGTAATATTTTCTTAAAGAGAAAGCCATCCCGATCAGAAGAAGAAATATACTGAAAATACTGTTGAAGAAATGATGCAATACAAAGTCTCTCACAAATTATGCAAAGAGCTCAGAAACAAATGTTAAAAACCACATCCAGTAAAAAAATCTTTCACTATGCACAATTCAGACAGCATTGCCTCCCTGAACCCCCAGAAAAGGTAGAGTAGTAGACAGTAAATATCACGGGACTTTTCAGGTGCTTTCTCATTTTCCTTGTAACATCAGAATAGCTTCATTATGCATTTCTTGTCTAGCCCCTTTATTGTTTCTTTTTTACTCTGTGGTGTGTGAGTAGCAACACTGCTTTTATAGTTCGGCTGAAAGAGTGGAACACTGCTTCATCTGTTCACCGAAGTACGACCAAACATTTCAGTACCTCAAACAACAATTAGTAGCAACTGGGATTCTAATTTGCATAATTTATACAAGTTAAAACTTGTATAAATCTACTAGAAAGTAAGAAATTGCTTAGATAATCTTTTGAATTGTAGGGCTGGAAACAATATCTCAGTGCAAAGCATTATAAAGGTAGAGAAAGAAGCTCTACATCTGTTTTAGAGAGCAAGAATTGCAATCTAGACTACGGTATGGCGATAAGACTTGATGCCTTGAAGCTTAAATACCTTTGGAAGACGTCTGGTATCAAGCCTCCATTATCAGGTTAAATCAGCTGCGATTAGGATATGTACATCCATAAAAATTTTTGAAACTTCGCCATAATAATACTCTATTTGCATTTATGCAAATTCAAACATTACATCAAAAAGCATGTTTTAACAGGGGGGAAAAAAAAAAAAAGAAGGAATAAAAATAATAATAATAAAAAGGAATAAAAAACAAACAAACAAAGGACAAAACACACATAAAAAGAAACCCAAGTATGAAAAAGGAACTTTTAACTCCAAAAAAAATATTATAGGAATTAAACCAGAATCAGAAGCAGCAACACAGGACTTACATATCTGGCTCTACCCACCCTATAAATGTTGGATATTGCAATAAATAAATTTATATTACTTTTTTTTTTCCTCCCCAAATATCCCAAACATTCAACTATAATTTCTAATTAAGTGTAAAAAACTTCAGGGAAGGAAACAGCAAGAGAAAAAGAAAAGAAAAAAAAAAAAAAAAAAAATAAAAAAACATTTTTCTTTGCATAAAAGTCTCACTATTAAGAACCATGTTTGATATATCTATTATTTAAATATAATATATTAAAATATAATACCTTATAACACATGCATAAAGTCCCGTGTCTTGTACCACTGTTGGTCGGAACCAAATGGAATCTTCTTCTTTGCTCATTCTAGTTCCATCAAAAGCTATAGGTTCCTCAAAATCTCCTGGTCCAGAACTTTTGTACCACATCAAGCTGAGTCCAGCACTTTGGGCTAGGGAGTAATTAGCTCTAATGTATCCATAAAAGAGTGCACATTTTATACGAACAGGTTCTCCCACTAGAACTTGATATTTCTTGTAGTCTACAGACCAGTCAGTGCATCCATCAGCTGGAAGAGAAGAGAAGATGAAAAGAGATTACCAAAGGCTTCAGAGACTGCTGCTTATATAGCAAGTTTTATTCGGGGAGAGAATTGCCTTTTAAAAAAGGTCCATTGAGTGAACAGTTGTAGTCCTTTAACCTCATTTTATATCATTAATTTAATGTACTTTTCTAGGAAGAACACAGAAATGTACTTGTGTTAAATGCTGGTATTTTCTGAGATAACTGAGCAATTTTTTGTTTTGTTTTGTTTTTTAAATTTTGTGCAACACAAGTGTGACAGTTGAGAAAAATAAGTAGAGAGGACAAACTGTGGCGATAAGGTGCAGGGCTTGGCCAGACAAACACAGTGACTGACATCAATTTACACACAAAAAAAGTTTTTACACCTTTTCTTTGTTTCTCTTGCCCTTCCTTTCCCCTGCAAAACCCTACACTTTCTATACCCTCATAATATGGTGCCCCTGGCTCACACTCCTATTGACGACAAGGGAAGAACAAAAAGAAAATTAGAGTGGCATATTCTTAGGAAAGAGATTACTGTGAACACTCAAATAGATGACAGCATGTGTGTGCTGTAATGGGCACTTCCTATATATAGTCTACATGTGATGCATAAAGCATTTTCTTCAGTCTAGAAAACCTTGGATGTATGGTAGAACAAATTAAAATCTTTTAAGAATGTAATTTTCAAAACCCCAAAGACAATTACATTACAGTTTACTTTCAGAGAAATCTTTAGAATATTCTGTTGACATTGGTACCTTAAAAATATTATATATTTGCAGTTAGATATCAAACACTTGTGCTATTACCCTCATAAGTAGAAAGAGACAAGAGCAAAGGCTTAATATTTATCCAGACATGTTAATATTAAATAAATTGAGGGATTTCTGTTAGGTTTTGTGTTCTAACAGTGGTCCATTTCAGTTTTGATTGGATTATCTTTCCTTCAGGGTTTTTTATGCAGAAAGTACCTAGGGTTTCCTTTCCAAATTATGGCTGCTACAAGCACATAACCAACAAAAGGGTGGTAAAAAAAGAACTGTGGAAAAATTTAACTCCAAGACATATCAGATGTTTTTATTTCAATTGTCACATCAAGCAGTCAAGCATCCTTCATTATTATTATTACTTTATCTCATAAATTGGAAAATACTTGAATAATTTGTTTTGAAATTTCAGAACAGCATTCAAATGGGTGGTTTTAGTCCCTGATCTCTATTTCAATATGCTGCCATTTATTGCTATACATAATTGTGCAACACAGGGACCAGGCTGAATATAATTCACTCAGTTATTTCCTTGAGTGATTTCAATGTATGAAGTAAACCACACTAAATCACTGTCCTAAGAATGAGTTTGTTCTGCTAGATAAACAAGCTCCTTGCAGGCTGTAATTTTTTGACAGGACCTAGCACACAAAATAATTTAACATTACAGAAAGGGATTTCCCTTTCATTTTTTTCAGGATCATATGCAAAATTTTCAAGGGGAAATTCAGTTCTTTAAAAGGAGGAAATAGAACTATACTGACTCCTGTGTCCATTGTCAAAACTTTACTTCATTCAAAAGTTTTGATTCAATGTATAGGTTTCAGAGCCCGTGTAGATCCTTAGGTTACCTTAGATTCTGATGGAAATTTGAATTCCTGAAATATAAACAGTTTAGGTCTGACATTAGTTGAAAGCAGTACCCTAAAGCATCTACAATAGCAATACAGTAACAGTAAATTCTTCAAAATCTATTGCATTTAATACAAAATAAAAATTATTACTTTTTCCCTTCTTTATTATTATTATTATTATTATTATTATTATTATTTTCCTAAACTAATGACCTACACAGAGAGTTGTTCAATGTCAAAATATAGTATTTGCCAGTTGCCAGCCACTTCAGGATTCCTGAACACAACTATTTGCAAAAAAAAAAAAAAAAAAAAAAAAAAAAAAAAAAAAAAA